>VMDO01029721.1:0-22261 GCA_007922755.1 Pedetes capensis | reverse complement strand
TGTCCAACTCATAGCGACCCTCATAGGGTTTTCAATGGCTGATTGTTTCGGGATTGCCTCGGGAGTGGATTGCCACATCCTTCTCCTGTTTTTATGGTTCTGGAAATCCAACTCAGGACCTCAGAGACTGCAGAGCAGCGCTCTACCAACTGAGCTAAATCCCAGCCCCCACAGCCCCACCTACAATCCTCTTTTTACTTGCAGACCCTATAGGCTGTATTCTAATTGGTTGCCTGTCTTTGTTTTATACAATGAGCCTGACATAAATTAATTTTATTTATCCTTCTAGCTCCCACTCTTAAAAGAATGCCTAGTATATAGCAGGATAAAAGAAATATAAAAGATGAAGACAATGGATGAATATAGCCTAAAGATAAAAGTATTAAATAATTTTCAAAGGTCTTCGCTGGTTCTTAGAAAAGTAGATCTAAGCCAGATTTGTTATATATTATCTATGTAATACCTGCCTAAGAAAACCATTCACTATGATTTAATAACTCATTCATAACTCTTGTCTGTGTTCAATGACATATTTCCCAGTTTTCCTTCCATCAATCTAAAACCTGCTTAGAATGTGCTTAGAATTTCCTCTTCTTACACATGTGTGATCCCCACAGTTTTGTACCGCTACTCTATAATGCCACCATAGTGGTTTTTATACCCTTACTTCATCCACATTTAAATTAACCAGAAAATTTTTTGCTCTAGCTAACTCTCCAAAATTCTTGACCTATATAGCCAATTACCTTGAAGTAACTACAAACATTCAATTCTCAAGGTCTCTTCAACTAAACTCTTTCATCTTCCACCAAATTTGACTCCCCTCCCATATTCTCTGTCTGCATTAACAGCATCCTTACTCATAGGCTTGCCCAAACTAGAACGCTGAAGAGTCTCTTGGTCCTCTCCCTTCTATCTGCCAGTCCACTTGTCAGCCACTCACACTGACTCTATCTCCACAGTCTCTCTCGATCCTACCATTTCTCTTAATCTTTGGCACTTGTATCTCACAAAGTTCTCCCGGTGTTTCTAAAACAATATCCTTATCTGCCTGATTCTATTCCTGAGTCCATTCGATCCACTTAGTCGGCAGAAACCTATGTTTATTTTCTCTTGTTTCAATTAATTAAAGAGCTCCATGTGACTAGTGACTATTGTTTTGCACAACACAGCTCTAAAGCAGGGGAGGGAAGAAAGAAATGGAAGAAGGAAGGAAAAAAGGAAAAACAGGAAGAGAAAGAAGGAAAGAAGAAAAGAAGGAAGGAAAGAAGGGAGGGAAGAAGAGAGGCAAAGAGGAAGAAAGAGGGAGGGAGGGAGAAAACACACTTATTCTACCAACAGGTATAGCTCAGGACAAAAAAATAAAAAAAAATCAATACAGAGAATAAAATTAAACACTAAAACTGCCTGGTTAATCTAAAAGAAGGCAGAAAAGGAGGTACAGAGGAATAAAGGACAAAAAGGAAAAAAAGAATACAACTATGTAGATGGCCTACTTAAACCTAACTATATTAACTATATTAACAGCATCAATTGTTGTTGTTGTTAGGTGCCATCAAGTGGTATCCAACTCATAGCGACCCTACATACAACAGGAGAAACACTATTGTTGTGCTTCTCTGTTGTTCATAGGGTTTTCTATGGCAGATTGGTTTTTGGGAGTGGGTTGCCAGGTCCTTCTCCCAAAATCAATAGACATATCAAATATAAATGTTCTAAGTAAGCCGGGCACAGTGGTTCGCACCTATAATCCCAGCTCCCTGGGAGGCAGAGGCAGGAGGATCACAAGTTCAAGGCCAGAGGCAATCTGTGTAACTTAGACCCTATCTCAAGATAAAAAATAAAATAGGGGCTGGAGGTGCAGCTTACTGGTAGAGCATTTGCAAAATACGCACAAGGCCCTGGCTTTAGACCCCAAGTACTGTGGAGGGTGGGGGGAGTCCTAAATGAAAAGACAAAGCAAATCAGGCAAGACTTCAAAAAAAAAAAAAAAAAAAAAAGAGACACAACTACATGATTTCATAAAGAAACTCACTTTAAATATAAGGCATAGGAATGTCTGTATGAGAAAGCTGGCTTGGCTAAATGCATGTGAGGTCAGATAGACCTGCAAACAAGGAGTATTATCATGGACAACCGTGAACCTTTCAGCATGATGAGAGGACATGTGGCAAACTCAGAAAATACCGAGTTTAGCCAGGCGCAGTGGTGCACACCTGTAATCCCAGAGGCTTGGGAGGCGGAGGCAGGAGGATCACAAGTTCGAGACCAGAGGCAGTCTGCGTCATTTAGCAAGACCCTGTCTCAAAAAGTAAAAAAATGGGCTGGGGGCATAGCTCAGTGGTCTAGCACTTGCAAAGCATGCAGGCGCGAGGCCCTGGGTTCAAACCCCAGTACCACAAAACAACAACAACAACAACAACAAAAAAAAAAAACCCAAAAAAACCAAGTTTGAAAGTTAAGGAAACCACTTCTAATGCACACATAGGACAGGATGAAGTCACAAGAGAATGCAGAAAACACACTGGACTGAGTAAGACAGCTGCTACAGAATGGATATCGGCGTGCCTTTAAAATTCCTGTGTTGGAACCGAGTCCCCAGTGGGGATGGTACTTGGAAGCAGGGCCTTTGGGAGGTGATCAGGTCACGAAGGTGGGGTCTCCATGAATGAATGAACTCCATCCCATGAGTGGGATTAACGCCCTTGGAAAAGAAGAGCCAGAGACCTCCTTCCTGTGATCCAGTGACGGTGAAAAGACATCTGTATATGAATCAAGAAGGAGGCCCTTACCAGACACAGAATCTACCTCGATCTTTGACTTCCCAGCCTCTAGCACTATGAGAAATAAATTTCTGTTGTTTATAAGCCACCCAGTTTATAGTATTTTGTTATAAGAGCCTGGATGGAATAAGTCAACAACACAATGTAAATTTATGAGATGCAAATAAAGCAGTAACTAGGGCTGGGTTTAGCTCCATTGGTAGAGTACTGCTCTGAACACTCTGAGGCCCTGGGTTCAATCCCCCGTACCCCTGGCAGAAGGGGAGAAGGACCTGGCAACCCACTCCCCAAACAATCCTGAAACAATCAGCCATTGAAAACTCCATGAATATCAGAGAAGCGCTGACATAGTGCTGGGCATGGCACGGGGTTGGGGAGTGTTTCCTTCTGTTGTACACAGGGTCGCTGATTCACACCTGACTCGACAGCACCTAACAACAACAGAGAGGAGTGTTCTAAATGTATATATTGGGATGGAATTTAGCTCATTTGGTAGAATGTTGCTCTGCACTCTCTTGAGGACTTGGGTTCGAAAACTCTATGAGGCTCACTACAAGTCAGACCCAACTTGATGGCACCTAACAACAACAACAAATGCATGTATTAGGAAAGAAAGATATGAAATCAATGATGAGACCAAAGACAGTAATAATACAATCATCTTAATGAATGCGGGAAAAGGATTTGACAAACATTCAATGTCCTATCATGATACAAATTCTCAGTAAAATAAGAATGGAAGTGAACTTTCTCAGCCTGGTGAAGGACAAGTATGAGAAACTCAAAGCCAACATCAGATTCAATAGTGAAACATTGAACACTTCTCTGAAATCAGGAACAACATAAGGGTATCTGCTCTGGTGACTTCTGTTGAATATTTTACTAGAAGTCCCACAGCCAGGTGGTGGCACATGCCTGTAATCCTAGCACTTGGGAGGCTGAAGCTGAGGCTGGGGCTGGAGGGTCAAGGCAAGTTCCAGGTCAACCTGTGCTACGCTGAAACCCCCAACAACAGCTCAGCAGCAATAACAACAAAACGAAAAGCAGAACAAATAAAAAACCCATATATTGTTCAATGCCTGCAGCCGTAGCCCTGTGGCATCCGATCTCGTCAGATCTCGGAAGCTAAGCAGAGTCGGGCCTGGTTAGTACTTGGATGGGAGACCGCCTAGGAATACCAGGTGCTGTAGGCTTGGGAGAAGGATCCGGCAACCCACTCCCGAAAATCAATCTGCCATTGAGAACCCTATGAATAGCAGAGAAGCACTGACAATAGTGTTTCCCCTGTTGTACGTAGGGTCACTGAGCCAGATGCCAACTCAATGGCACCTAACAACAACAACAACAACAACAACAACAACAATATATTGTTCAATAAGGCAAGAAAAAAGAAGGGGAAAAAATTGAAAGGAAAATATAAAACTGTATATTTGCAGATGATATAATTTTGGACATAGGAAATTCTATGAAATCTATTTAAAATCTATGAGAATAAGTGAATTTAACAAATCAAACTGATACAAAATCAATTGTAAAAGGCAATGAATTCCTAGATACTAATAAGAAACAGAAAAGGGAAAGTTAAATAATATCAATTGTCATAGCATCAAAAACCACGCCAAATACTTATAAATTTAACAGATGATGTTAAAGACATCTACACTGAAAACTACAAAACTCTGTTGAGAAAAATTAAAGAAGATCCAAAGAAATGGAGAGCTACACCACATTCCCCTTATGAGTCTGTCATTTTGCCATAATATTGTGGGCTTGCGTGTTGTGATGCTGAAAGCTATGTCACCCATATTTCAGATATCAACAGGGCCACCTATGGTGGACAGGTTTCAGCTGAGCTTCTGGATTAAGACAGACTAGGGAGAAGGACCCTGCAGCCCACTCCCAAAACAATTAGCCATTGAAAACATGAATAGCAGAGAAGCACTGTCAAATACACTGCCAGAAAACGAGCCCCCTCAGATTGGAAGGAATTCAAGAAACTGGGGGAGAATTGCCTCCTCAAAGTAGAGTTGACCTTGGTCATGGAATGGAGTAAAGCCCCTGGGACCTCCTTGTGCTGATGTGGCATGACTCTAAATGAGAAGAAACACAGTAGCTGCAACAATGGGCTCAAACATAAAACGATCATGTGCATGGCAGTGTTGGCTAGTGTTTTGTTCCGTTATACATAGGGTCACTGTGGGTCACTTCCAACTTCACAGTACCTCCCACATTCATAGATTGGAAGACTCATTACTTTAAAACCTTCTGTTTACTCTTCTCAGTTGATGTACAGACTCAATGTAATCCCATTCAAAATCCTGGAAGGCTTTTGAAATGAAATTAGCAAGCCAATGCTAAAATTCAGATGGCTGGGTATAGCCCAGTGCTACAATGTATACTCAACATGTACAAGGGCCTGGGGTTGATTCACAGCATGCACGCACACACGCGCGCGCTGGCGTGCGCACGCACACACGCACACATGCACACACCCAGAGACATATATACACAAATATACATACATATATATTACACATGCATATATATAATTCATATGGAAACACAAATGATTTAAGATAGATAATCTTTGAGAAGAAAAAACAAAGTTGGAGGTAATAACTTACCAACATTGAAGGTTATAAATATATAGTGACTAAGACAGTGTCGTAATGGAGCAAGAATACATCAGTGGTGCAAAACAGAGTCCATAGACAGATCTGAGATACACAGTTCTCAATAAGAGTATCAATGATGCAGTCAATCAAACAGAGAAAGGGAAGTTTTCCCAACAAATGACGCTGGAACTATTGGATATATGCATGTGGAAATAAAAAGACTTCCCACCTCATAGATGGAAACTGATTTGAGATAGTTCACAGATGTAACTGCAAACCTTAGAACTCTAAAGCTTGTAGAAGAAAAAAACTAAGAAAACAGTCTTTATGTCCTTGAGTGGGCACAAATTTCTTGGACAGGAATTAAAAGATTACCCACAAAAGAAACTGGTCAGATGTCATCAAAATAAAAATTTCAGCTCATCCAAAGACACTACTACAAAAATTACAAAACCATGGACTGGTAAAACCAGTATTTCAGGACACACATTGGTATTTTACTTGTATCTTTGTATATTTGCACTTGTAACTAGAACATATCTGTCAGCTTGTCCTGTTGTGGGGGCTGTGTTGCTGTGATGCTGAAAGCTATGCCACCTGTATTTCAGATACCAGCAGGGCCACCCATGGTGGACAGGTTTCAGTTGAGCTTCCAGACTAAGACAGACTAGGGGAAAGAACCCAGCAGTCTATTCCAAAATAATCAGCCATTGAAAAACCTATGAATAGCAGAGAAACACAGTCAAATACAGTGCCAGAAAATGAGCCCCCTAGACTGGAAGGCATTTAGGAAACAACTGGGGAAGAGTTGCCTCCTCAAAGCAGCGTTGACCTTAATCATGAGAATGGAGTAAAGTGTCTGGGACATCCTTTTGTTGACTGGGTATGAGTCAAAATGAGAAGAAACATAGTAGCTGCGACAATGGGCTCAAACATAAAAAGATCACCTGCGTGGCACAGTGTTGAGTAGTGTTTTGTACTGTTGTACATAGTGTCACTTTGAGTCGGATCTGACTCCATGACAACCAACAACATCTAGAACATAAGAAGAACCCCTGCGTATAACAATAACAGAAACCCCCAAACAACCTAATCTTAAAATAGGCAAAATATCACAACAGATGTTTTGCAAAAGATACAAAATGGCCAGTGAGCACATGAGGGAGCATGGCATCATTAGTCATGATGGGAATACTAATTCAAACCACAAGAAGATATGACCTCCCACCCACTGGGAGGCTAAAATTAAAGACTGATAATGCTAATTGCCGGGGAAGAGGTAGCACAAACAACACTGTAGAAGTGTTTCCGTTCTAATCAAGTTAATTACATATCTACTCTCTTACCTAAAATCTTCACTCCTAAACATTTATACCAAAGACAAAAAATAGTTCTCAAAGACCTGTACAAAAATATACATAGCCTTATTCATCAGAACCCCAAACTATAAAGAGCCAAAATATCCATCAAATTGGTGTATAACTGTAAAATAAAATACTATACAGCAATAAACAATGAGCTACTAGGCCGGGAGTGTAGCTTATAGTGGTACAGCACTCACCTAGCATGCATGAGGACCTGGGTTTGCTCCTTAGTATAATAAAAAAAGAAAAACAAGGAGCTATTTATGAATGCAACAAGTATACATATCTCAAAAAATTATTGGCTAAAATAAGGAAATAAAAATCAATATACACTTTATGATTCCAAAGGTAAATCTAGCTGACAGGATAAAAATCAGAAAATGGTTGCTTCTGGGGTAGTAGGGGGCTTAACTAGAAAAGGACATGAGGGAACATGGCAGAATGATGAAAATGCTGTAAATAGTCATGCAAATGTATAACAGTTGTCAAAACCACATAGAACTGAACAGTAAAGAGCTGTGTATTGTAAGTTATTTCCCAATTGAAAATGTAAATCAGAATTTGCTTTAATTTTTAAAAATGAAAATTATATAGTATTATGATACTCTTATAATTTTTCAATAAATGAGAAGGAAAAAAGGAGGAAGAGGAGGAGGAAAGGGGAGAGGGAGGGAGGAACAAAAGTTTTAGAATAACAAAATTTCAGATCTGCAAAAACTTATGCAGTGAACTTCTAGGTCTTTCTACTTCTATAATATCTCTGGCAGGGAAAAGTTAATCTTTTGCTGAATGCTCCAGCGAGGATGACGTGGAAATCTGAGAGAAAACCAGTTCTACCACTGAGCTACAGGGTGACTCCAATTACCAAAAAGTTCTTTAGATTGAAGTGAAAATCTGCTTTCAACTTTGATCTCAGTTATTTCTAAATCAATGCAATACCAATGTTCATTCTTTCATAGTTCTTCTCCCATCTCTCCTTTGTCTTTTCTTTTAGGCTAAAAACAGTTCCAAACCTTAGCCAAGTCCTCAAAGGAAGTGATTTCCAGATTCTGTGGCATCCTGAGGCTTCAGGAATGGAGTTCTTGCCTAAAATGTGAGGGTGGACTGGAATGGGATACTGGTCAGCCCAAGTACACTAAAGTTTATATATATTAGCATTTAAAATTGAGTGTTTTTATGATCCATGCCTCATGCTCTATCAGAACATTTCCCAGTAGGAATCATGCTTTGTACAGTTAATTGGTACTTTGTTCTCATGTAACCAACAGAGTCAGGATTTCTTGGTATGTCTTAATGCTGAGACACATACCATAAAATTCAGGTTTACTATACTTTCCTTACAAAGTACAAGATATTAGTTGTCTGGCAAAAAATATATCAGCCATTATATATTAGTTGGGTTTCTAGATAGATTTTGTTTAAATTTGTAAATATTTATAAGTATGGCTTAAAGGTCAATCAATAAGTTTTTAGCATGTTACCTCAGTGACAATCAGTAATCAGCACTGAAGGAGTTAATGGTTTAATCTAGAACAAATGATTTTCATTTCAGTTGGTAAACCTCTTCCAATTTTTTTTCATCAACTATTTTTTAAGATAGAAGAGTTATTTAATAACAGTTTACAAATACCTGAAAATGCGAGAACAGCTCTGGAACTAGGCAATAGGTAGAGGGTAGAAGAATTTGGCAAAGGCTAGGAAGGACCTAGCTTGCTGTAAACAGAACATGGGGAGCAGTTCTGGAGAGGGGTTGGAAGAGAACTGCAGGAAAAGTCTGAACCTTCTTGGAGATTATTTATGTGGTCATGCCGGGAATGCTGGTGGACACTTAGAAGTTAAGTGCCATTCTGATGAGGTCTCAGATGGAAATGTGCAACAATGTATTGGAAACTGGAGTAAAGGTCATCTGTGTTACATAGTTACAAAGGCATTGTGTCTGTGTCACAGGGCATGACAAAATGGAGAAAGTAAGAGTGATGAACTGAGATATGCAGCCAAAGAAAAATCTAAGCAAACCAGGTGCGATGGAGCACGCCTGTAATCCCAGCAGCTCTGGAGGCAGAGGCAGGAGGATCTCAAATTTGAGACCAGAGGCAGTGTGGGTAATTTAATGAGACATTGTCTCAGAAAAAGTAAATAAAAAAAAAAAAAAAAAAAAAAAAAAAAAAAAAAAAAAAAAAAAAAAAAAAAAATGGGCTGGGGGCACAGCTCAGTGGTCCAGCACTTGCAAAGCATGCTGGCGCGAGGCCCTGGGCTCAACCCCCAGTACCACACACACAAAAAAAATAAAATAAAAAAATAAAAAAAAAAAATAATAATAATAAAAAATAAAAGCCAAGAGGTGACTTACACACAGAATTTTTTCTTTTTCTTTTCTTTTCTATTTTTTTGTTTTTGTTTTTGTTTTGCATTGTTTTGTTTTGTTTTCCAGTACTTGGAGGCTGAACCCAGGACTGTTCCTTGTTTTGAGTGAGAGTCTCACTAAATTGCATAGGCTGCCTATGCCTCTCAAGTCACTGGGATGACAGGTGCGTACCACCGTACCTGGCTCCAGAATTTATAATTAAAAGCAAAGCAGAAAGACTTGGAAAATTTCCAGCCTGGCCCTTTAGAAAAAATGAAAAAATGTGCTCAAGAGAGAGTATAACACTATGCGTGTATAGCCAAGTGACCATCTGCTAAAGAGACTCATAGGCCTAGAAGGGAGCCAGGGGCTATCTATCAAGACATGGGGAAAAAAAATATTTCAGAGGTCATTGAATCTGCCCACAGGCCCAGAGCTCTGGAAGGACAGAAAGGTTTCAGAGACCAGCTCAGGATGCCCACTGTAGGCTTGCTGGCCAAGGCTCCCTGAATTCCTATGTGGTGCTCCTCAGCCACCCAGCCATGAGTCAAGTGCACCCAGATGCAGCTGGACCCATTGCTCTGGAAGTACAAGCAGTAAGCCTTGGTGGTGTCCACGTGGTGTTAAATGTGGTGGAAGAGCTATGGGTATCCGGCTCCCTCCTGCTAGATGCTGAAAGAGTTACTGCAGGAGGCATCTACTAGGGCTATCTCTAGTACAGCCATGGGAGCTGCACCTCCCTTGAGGTCCCAGAACTGTAGGTCTCTGCCTCTCCAGAGCTAGCATCACAGGCATGTGCCTGGTCACTCACTCACTCTGTCTTGCCACGTGACGCCCTCTGCCATGTTGTGATACAGCAAGAAAGCCCTCGCCATATACGGCCCCTTGATCTTGGACATCCCAGCCTTTAAAGCTGTAAGAAGTTAATTCTCTTTATAAATTACCCAGCATGCAACACCAGCCTTGGAGAACTGTGGGCGAGAGACTACAACCTGGGAAGGCTGCTGATTGGACTAAGCCCAGCAAAGCTATGGCGATGGGCGCCCTCTAGGGCCTTGGAGGCCCCGACCTCCGCCCCAGTGTTCCCACCATGTGGACCACGTGTCAAAGGAGACTATTCTCCAGGTTTGGATTTACCTGAGACCAGTTCCCCCTTTTTTCTCACTGACTGCTTCCTTTTGGAATGTTGTTGTTGTTAGGTGCCGTCGAGTCTGTATCCGACTCATAGCGACCCTCATAGGGTTTTCAGTGGCTGTTTCGGGATTGCCTTAGGAGTGGATTGCCAGGTCCTTCTCCCATTTTTGCGGTGCTGGGAATTGAACTCGGGACCTCAGAGACTGCAGCTCTCTACCAACTGAGCTAAATCGCAGCCCCTCCTTTTGGAATAGGAATGTGTATACCATGTCTGTCTCACTATTTGGAAGCGGGTAGCTGGTTTGATTTCACAGACTCACAGCTGGAGAGACTCTGCCTCAACATTAATTGTGCCTGGAGTCCCATCCCTATCAGATTCACACAGGACTTTGAGCTTTTGAGTTGGTGCTAGAATAAGACTTTGGGGCCACTGGAATAGAATTAATTTATTTCACATGTAAGAAGGACATGAATTTTGGGAGCACAATGCCATGGTTTCAATACATCCCCCACCCCCAAATTCTTGTGTTGGAGACTTAATCCTCAGATTCATAAATTGATGATATTTGGAGGTAGGGCCTTGGGAGGTAATTAAAGTTAGACGAAGTTACCACATGGGATTCCTAGGATGAAATTAATGGCTTTATGACAAGAGGGAAAGAGACCCAACCTTGATTTCTTGTTCTATCTTGCCATGTCATGCACTCTGCCATGTTATTACCCTGCAAGATGGCCCTGACCACATGTGGCCTCTTGACATCCCAGACTCCCAAACTATAAGAAACTGATTTTCTTTATAAATTACCCAGACTCTGGTATTATATTATAGTCATAGCAAATAGACTAAGACAGTTTCCTTCTAATGATATAAACATATATATATATATATATATATATATATATATATATATGTAACATATTAGGTTTCCCCAACATGGTATCATTTATACTCTTTCATGTAGCTAGATGGCCTTCACAGTTATAATTTCTAATGGTTACAAAATACTCATTCCATTAAATAATGATTCATTAAATAATTGCCCATTGTTGAATACTTAGAATGCTTTATATTTTTTCCCACCCACTTTATTTCTGAATAATGAGTCAATGACTTCTTTCCTCCATTATGACTGTCATTCTTTTGTATCATCTCCTTAAGTTAACAAAGTGTGATTATGACTGCTTTATGGACTTTGAAACAGACTGCCGAATTATGTTTTAAAAGGTTTATACTGCCACTGATGGTTGGTTTGATAGAATTTATTCCACTTGTCAGTTAGCCCAGGGGAGTTCCCACCCTGCACACCACAGCTACTAAGGTGGGAATTCCCCTAACCGCAGTCTATTCAGAGCAAATTAAATACAGGTTTCAGAGGATAGGTTGTGAAACAACCAGCTGAGTTTTTCAGATTCCTGATGGTTGAGCCTCCAAAGAGAAACTGGTATCTTGCTTCCTGGCAAGAATTTGCATTTGGTTCCAAGAAGGACCTTACATTTCTGTCATGTGTTGACTTGAGACATCATGTGCTGTTCCAGCATAGGATGGAAAAATTTGACAACATAAAGATGACACAAAATCCGCGATGAAAAGCAGTGAGAGATTTTGCGTGGTATCAAAGTCTCTGACTCCAGTCGTACTTCATAATCTTCTACTCTTGATTATAGGCCCCCCAAATCCTGTATAAAGGCAGAGCATGCGGCACATAGTTTCAGATGAATCTGGTACCCTTTTGTACTTATAATGGACTCTCACGCTTGTAAAGTCATTAGTCATTATGTTGTTGTGCCTTTTCCTAACATTGCTAATAACGTCTAGAGACAAATGGGTTTTTGTTTGTTTGTTTGTTTTTCTAGTATTGGGGGTTGAACCCAGGGCCTCGCGCCTGCATGCTCTGCAAGTGCTGGACCACTGACCTGTGCCCCAAGCCCATTTTTTTTTTTTTTTACTTTTTGAGACAGGGTCTCGATAAATTACACAGACTGCCTCTGGTCTTGAACTTGTGATCCTCCTGCCTCTGCCTCCCGAGCCGCTGGGATTATAGGTATGCGCCACTGCACCTGGCGTTTAGAGACAAATGTTTAATGATAATTTTAAAGAGCAGGAATAAAGAACTTCTCTTGATGGTATTAGTTTAACTCCCTCTACTCCCTACAGTTGAATCCATGCTTGAAATGATCAAAGGAAACTATAAATAGGAGTGAGGAATGGTGACCTTTAATAATACTGCAAACTAGGAAGAGATGTCAAATATATTACAGAAAACAAGTACAGAAGGAAAGACTGGCCTACAGCTCAGAAAAGGAACAGTGGTAACTCATCAGCAGGGCAGTTGGCGGGAACCCCTCCAAACCCCAGGAGAAATTCCCTTTGGTCACGTCAGCTCCCATCGTACACACGGCCAGGCGAGCCAGGCCAGGCAGAACGCCCAGGCTGCTCTCCTGCTTCCTCCGGACCATAAACCAAGGCCTTTCATCCAGGCCTGAAGTGTGCAGTGGAGGCCTACACGGAGACAGAATCTTTCCCAACTTCTAGAACAGAAGGACGTAAACCATCTGGAAGAACATCTGAGAAGCACTCGGGAGAATGTTCTCTCGCCCTTTCCTCATCCGCCAGTGAAATGATACTCCTTCTGGAAGAAAGGAGACGGCTTGAAAAGCTGGAGTGGGTGGTTGTTGTTTTTTGGTTGCTGTTTGTTTTGGGTGGTTTTGTTATTTGTTTATATTTTTATTATATCAATTTACTTTAGATTTATTATTATCATCATTTCTTTGAGGCAGAGTCTCACTACGTAGCCCAGGCTGTCCTCACACTCACTGTATAACCCAGGATGGCCTCAAACTCACAATCCTCCTCCCTCAGCCTCCCCAGTGCTGAGATTACAGGCAGGCACCACCACACTCGGTGTGGTTTCTTTGTTAAAAAGTAGATTCAAGAGGACGTTACATCAGTGAAACAAGGAGAGAGAGCCATGGTGAGGGATCAATTTACGATTACTAACAATACTGCATAAGACAAAGCATACCTGGTAAAGGGAAAGTCACAACGATGGCAGTTAAACAGATTGTAGACCAGGTAAGAGAGTTAGAAAATAAGATTGACTAATATCCCAGGAGACACAGGGGAAAGGTTTAGAGAGGATAAAACACAGAAGGCAAAAACTAAGGAGGAATAAAGATCCAGAAGAACAGGAGGAGAAATAATAATCAAAGAAAGAAAGAAGAAACTCCCCTTAAACTGATAAGACAACTGAGTTTTACTAAACAGAAAGTGCAACAACAAAAATCCCAGCTTCTGCACAACGTCCATGAAACCTGTCTACAGATATCTCAAGAAATTCCTAAAGTTCAGAATAAAGAAGAAATCCTGCAAGCATTCAGTAGTGGAAGGTCACCAATGAAGAAAGGAAATTAGGCTGGCATCGGACAATGAAACACTAACCACCAGAAACCAATGGAGTGAAAGAGGTGTGAGCATAAACACTGATCTGAGGATTCAAACTCGGAAGATCTGGCTGCTCCGAGCCAGGCACGGTAGTGTGCGCCTGTAATCCCAGCTACTCTGGAGACTGAAGTGGGGGGATTGCTTGACCCCAGGCATCTGAGGTCAGGCTCACAGATGAGAGAAAGACACGACTGTGCGAGCCACGAGAGGGCTCTTGCCCATCTCGTTAACTCGGGGGAACCAGGTCATGGAAGCGCAGTGCTAACGGGGACCGGCCACAGTGGGCTGTTAAACGCTCAGAGCATCACAGGACGGTCATCACTCACACCTCCGTTTGGGGCCACTGAAGCCAGTCTCTCCTGGCTAGACGTTCACTCATTTCTTGGTTTACTCTTCCCATGCTGCAGCGACGTTTGTCAGGTCCTGTGTAGAATCAAAGCGTTTCCCAAACCCTTAACTGCCTGCACACCTTTAGCTTCTGTGTATTCAAAAATCTCCTGGAGCTGCCACACAACGTGCATTTTTAAAATCCAGCAAATCACCTACCTACGTTTCTTTATGTCAGACATGGTAATATCACTTGAACGCCTTTGTCAGCCATGAGAATTCCAAGCTGTCAGAACACAGAATAGGTGGAAGGAAGTCCAAGTGGAGTGAATGACACATGCAAAGCGTTTTCAGTTTAGTAGGGCTAAAGGGCTGAGGGCGCTTGCCCCATGCTGCACTAGTGTTCACTGCCTGAGGATGTGATCTGCTGGCTTAACCTCGATTTGGGGAAAAGCATGCATAAGTATTTAGAGCCAGCGAAGAACATAAATGAACAATGTGTCAAAATGGACTGTTACATATGCACATGTAGATGTATCTGCAAATACTTTCACATTTCTGTATTCTGTATTCACATGTATATATTTACTTTATATATGGTAGGAAATATGCTTTGTTGTTATGTGCCATCCAGTCGGGTCCAATTCATAGTAACCCTATGTACAACAGAACGAAGCACTCCCAGGCACTGTGCCGGCCACGTGATCTTTTTTAAGTTTAAGCTCATTGTTGCAGCTATGTCAGTCCATCTAGTTCAGAGTCTTCCTTTTTTTCCTTGACCTAGTACTCTTCCAAACATGTGCTTCTCCAGGGATTCGTCCCTCCTGACATGTCCAAAATACATAAGATGCAGTCTAGCCATCCTAGCTTCCAAATAGCACTCTGCATGAATGTCTTCTAGGACGGACCTGTTCGTTGTTTTTGCAGTCCATGGTATATTCAATACTCATCTCCATCACCATAATTCGAAAGCATCAATTCTGTTTCCCTTATCCAACATCCACATTTCACAACCATATGATGCAGCTGAAAATACCATAGAATGTCTGAAGTACCTTCACCCTCAGTGTGACATCTTTACTTTTCAATACCTTAAAGAGGTCTTTTGCAACAGGTTTTTCCAAAGCAATTCGTCTTTTGACTTCTTGACTGCTGCTTCTATGGGTGTGGATTGTAGAACCAAGTAAAATGGTGGACAGCTTCAGTCTTTTCTCCATTTACCATGAAGTTGCTTAGACACCCGGTTGTAAGGACTTTGGTTTTCTTGATGTTGAGGTGCAATCCATACCAAAGGCTATGTTCTTTGATCTTCACCAGTAAATGTCTCAAATACTCTTCACTTTCAGCAAGCAAAGTTCTGTCATCTGCATAATGTGCACTGTTAATGAGTCTTCTTCCACTCCTGATGCCACATTCTTCTACATAAAGTTCAGCTTTTTGGAATATTTGCTCAGCATAGAGATTAAAGAGATACAATGAAAGGATACACTCCAGACACACGTTTCCTGACTTTAAACCAACTACTGTTTCCTCATTCTGTTTGAATGTCTACCTTGTGGTCCATATGCAGATGTATTGTGAGTACAATTAACTGTTCTGGTATTCCCAATCTTTACAGTGTTATCCATAATTTGTTATGATCCACACAGTCAAGTGCCTTTGCATAGTCAATAAAACATAGGTATCTTTCTGGTATTTGCTGCTTTTAGCCAATATCCTTCTGACATCAGCAATGATGTCCCTGGTTCCATACTTGATTTTCCAGCAGTTCCCTGTCTATAGACTACTGCAGTTGCTTTTGAATGATTTTTAGCAAAATTTTACTTGCATGTGACATTAATTATATTGTCTGATAAGTTCCACATTTGGTTGGATCCCATTTCTTGGGAATAGGCACAACTATGAATCTCTTCCAGTTGGTTAGTTGGCCAGGTAGCTGTTTTCCAAATCTCATGGCATAAACAAGTGAGCACCTCCAGTACTGCATCTGTTTGTTGAAACATCTCAATTGGTATTCTATCAATTCCTAGAGCCTTGTGTTTTGCCGATTCCTTCAAGGCAGCTTCTACTTTGTCCTTCAGTACCATTGGTTCCTGATCATATGCAACCTCTTGAAATGGTTGGTCATCCACCAATTCTTTTTGGTATAAAGATTCTGTGTATTCCTTCCATCTTCTTGTGATGTTTCCTGTGATGTTTAATATTTTCCCTGTAGAATGCCTCACTATTACCACTTGAGGCATGTTTTCTTCAACTCCTTACACTTGAGAAAAACAGCATGTTCTTCCTGTTTCGTTTTCTATCTCAAACTCATTATAATATTTTATTTTGTCTTCTCTAGCTGCACTTTGAAATCTTGTTTAGTTCCTTAATTTTGTCATGTCTTCCTTTTACTTTAGCTGCTCAATGCTCAAGGGCAAGTTTCGAAGTCTCTTTTGACATACAATTTGATCTTTTCTCCCCCTGTCTTTTTAATAACCTTTTGTTTTCCTTATAAATGATGTCTTTGATGTCACGCCCAGCTTATCTGGTCTTTGATCATTAGTGTCTAATGCATCAAACCTATTCTTTTGTTGTTGTTGTTGGTTTTTTTTTTTTTTTTTTTTGCGGTAGTGGGGGTTGAACCCAGGGCCTGGCGCCTGCATGCTTTGCAAGTGCTGGACCACTGAGCTGTGCCCCCAGCCCATTTTTTTTACTTTTTGAGACAGGGTCTCGCTAAGTTATGCAGATAGCCTCTGGTCTCGAACTTGTGATCCTCCCACCTCCGCCTCCCAAGCCACTGGGATTACAGGTGTGCGCCATCGCTCCCAGCGCTATGAAACCTGTTCTTGAGGTGGTCTCTGGACTCAGATGGGATATACTCAAGGTCATACTTTATTCTTGTACAATTGTTTTAATTTTCTTCAGTGTCAGTTTGAACCTGCAGATGAGCAGCTGATGGTCTGATCCACAATCAGCACCTGATCTTGCTCTGACTTGTGATATTGAGACTTTCCATTGTCTCCACAAATTTAGTCAATTTGGCTCCTGTATGTTCCATCTGATGAATTCCACGTGTACAGTCACCATTGATGTTGATGAAAACGTGTATTTATACTATATACATTTCTGAAATACACAGATACATATGTATCTTAGAAAAATATCTCAAATATAAATTAATCTTATAACATCCCTCTAAAGCATGTGTGTATGCTATTCAACAACCACTCCAGGAAAGAAACAAAGTTACTTCAAGAAGTGTTTTCAACCACCAGGCCCAGTGGCGCATGCCTGTAATCTCAGAGACTCAAGAGCCAGAGGCAGGAGGATTCTAAGTTTGCAACCAGAGGCAGTCTGCATAATTTACCGAGACTTTGTCTCCAAAAGCAAAAAAATGGGCTGGGCGTGCAGCTCAGGGGTCCAGCACTTGGAGAGTATGCAAGTGTGAGGCCCTGTGTTCAACCCCCAGCACCACAAAAAAAAAAAAAAAAAAAAAAGGGAAAGAAACAATACCAGTAGGAAACCTAAAACATCAGAAATGGAGGAGGAACAAAAGAAATCTGGATAGATTTATCAATTGACTTCTTTAATATATGTTTGAAAAAATTTTAAATGTCTCCTCTTTTATATTGTTGTTGTTGTTGTTAGGTGCTGTCAAGTCAGTATCCGACTCATAGCGACCCTCTGTACAACAGGGGAAACATTATTGTCAGTGCTTCTCTGCTGTTCATAGGGTTTTCAATGGCAGACTGATTTTTGGGAGGGGGTTGCCAGGTCCTTCTCCCAAGCCTACAGTTTCTGGTGTTCCCAGGCGGTCTCCCATCCAGGTACTAACCAGGCCTGACCCTGCTTAGCTTCTGAGATCTGATGGGATCGGACGCCACAGGGCTACCGGTGCAGGCCCTCTTTTATATATCCAAGTGTAATACCTAAGACAACTACAAACATAAAGGTGTGGGAGGAAAGGAGCCTCTGGCAAGGTTTCTACACCCCATTTGATGAAGTTAAATACTAATTTTAAGTAGACTATAAAATTGAGAGAGTGTGTGTACACACATATACGCATTCTTTTTTTTTTTTTTTTTTGCAGTACTGGGGGTTGAACCCAGGGCCTTGCACTTGCATGCTCTGCAAGTGCTGGACCACTGAGCTGCACCCCCAGCCCATTTTCTTTCACTTTTTTGAGACAGGGTCTCACTAAATTATACAGACTGCCTCTGATGTCCAACTTGCGATCCTCCTGCCTCTACCTCCTGAGCCGCTGGGACTATAGGCGTGACCCACCGTGCCTGGCTATGCAGTCATTCTTAATAGCCACTAAAACAAAGTGTGCCAACAGACACAGTAAAATACATGTTGTTGTTGTTGTTGTTGTTGTTGTTGTTAGGTGCTGTCGAGTTGGGTCTGACTGATTGCAACCCTCATAGGGTTTTCAATGGCTGACTGTGTCAGGATTGCTTGGGGAGTGGATTGCCAGGTCCTTCTCCTGTTTTTGCAGTGCTTGGGATCAAACCCGGGTCCTTAGGGAATGTGGAGCAGCACCAAATACCCCAGCCCCAAAATACACAATAGAAAAACTAAAATGGAATACTAAAAATGTTTCACGTGCATGATGCAATTTACAGGACAGCTGCCAAAAGACAAAACTTTGGGGACGAGGTACATGTCAGTCAGTGGTTGCCGGGGGTTACGTGTCCTTTTTGTGGTAGTCATTGCACAGATCTGTATGTGTGTAAAAATTCTCAGAAACACACACACACACACACACACACACACACACACACACACACACACACTTCTGCTATATATTAATTTTAAAATTAGGCCAGGTGCTATGGCATATGCTGTAATGCCAGTGACTCAGAAGGCTCAGGCAGGGAGATTGTGAGTTTGAGGCCAGAGTCAGCCTGCACAACTTAGCAAGATCCTGTCTCAAAAGAGAAAATAGAAAGGGAGGGGGGAGTGGGCTGGAGGTGCAGCTCAGTGGTAGAGCACTTGCTTAGCGTGTGCAAGGCCCTGGGTTCGACTCCCTAGTACTCCACAAAAGAAAAGTGAATAAATAAATAAATAGATAAATACAACACATAATGAACATAGAGAGGTATAGGTAAAGACACAATCTCAGAAAACACTGGCATGTAAAGAACAAGACCGAAGAAGGAAGAAAAACCAAATAAAACCATAAAGGTGTGTTGTTGTTGTTAGGTGCCATCGAGTCGGTATCCGACTCATAGTGACCCTCTGTACAACAGGGGAAACACTATGGTCAGTGCTTCTCTGCCGCTCATAGGATTTTCAATGGCAGATTGATTTTTGGTAGGGGGTTGCCAGGTCCTTCTCCCAAGCCTACAGCACCTGGTGTTCCCAGGCGGTCTCCCATCCAGGTACTAACCAGGCCTGACCCTGCTTAGCTTCCGAGACCTGACGGGATCGGATGCCACAGGGCTATGGCTGCAGGCATAAAGGTGTAGTATATGCTATATCTCCTGGCTTGGCAACAGGCACTTGATGTTGACTGTGCTAAGAGCTGCTTTGGGGTGCAAGAGGAGAGGGAAAGAGGGGAGGGCGCAATGTGCCTGACTTGAAGCCCTGAATGCACGCCAAAATGTGGGGAAGGGAAGGCGGCCAGAGTGGACCAGAGCATTACTGAAAGCTCAGAGTATTTAAAACCATAACAACAACTACTAATATTTACTGAAAGCCTGCCATGTGCTAAGCCGCGGTTTCCTACTCTTAAGGTGTATACAGTTAGTTACAGTTAAAACAAATTCTTCCACCTCCTTCAGTATTGATGTTATTGTCTTGAAATTATTTAAATATAAAATATATGTAAATATATGTTATTTATATGAGATTCAAGAAAATTGTACATACAAATACAAATGTAGCCTAGAACTGTATAGGAAGACAGATTCTGAATTATCCAGAATATTCTTTTACTTTTTATATAGTATCAGCATGGAAACACAAAAATTTTAAACAGTTAGAAAACAGAGCTCAGAGCAGACACTATCAGCTTTAGTTTAAAGTGCTAAAAACATTACATATGTTATCTTATTTAGGCATTAAGAAGCCCTAGGATAGGTACAGTAAATAAAGACTTCACCAGATTTCCCAGCCCTTCAGTAAAAAGTTTACTTTAGAAAATGTAAGCATATCAGAATCTTTATTAAATAAGGTAACAAAAACAAGAACAGGAAAAAAAAAGGGAAAAAAGGAAAAAAGAAACCAGCTTGCATTATTTGAGATGACTGGAATCCTGATGATAATGTGTTCAGCTCTGATCGAAATGACTTACAGATAACCAACATGTGTTTCTTAGCAACCTGCATGCATAAAAAGGCTACAATATACTGTATGATTCCAATTATATGACATCCTGGAAAAGACTATACAGAGAGTAAAATGATCCATGGTTGCCAGGAGTTTGGCAGGAGGAGGAGAGGATGAAGAGATGATGTACAGGAATTTTTAGGGCAGTGAAAATATTCTGTATGACTCTGTAATGGTGGATAGGTGGTATTATGCACGTGTGAAAATTCA
Organism: Pedetes capensis; assembly: GCA_007922755.1. NCBI lineage: Eukaryota > Metazoa > Chordata > Mammalia > Rodentia > Pedetidae > Pedetes > Pedetes capensis. The sequence goes on along the minus strand of VMDO01029721.1, from coordinate 1,727 downwards.
CAGAATGTTGAAATACAGGGTGAACCTCGATGCATGTTATCTTTTTAGAGAACATTTAGGAGGTTAGGGGTTTCAGAAAGCAATGCAGACTGTGAAAAGAATATCTAACTGGTTTTAAAATGTATGAAAACACATCCCTGAAAATGGAAACCAGAAAGGGTACTGACCTAAGTAGTTTTGGAAAAGGGCAACCTCTATAAGACTAAAGGCAAAAAGAACTGCATATAAGCTCTGAATTCTAGTTGATACAGTCAACTGCCATGGGGGTGTGGGTTAATAATTCCCATACTGCTACATGTGTATATTGGAGCTAAATAAATAAGGAAATGTGTGGTAGATGACAGGAGCCAAATTCTCACTGGTGGAGTAGAAGTTTATAGTAAGAAAGTAGATAAAGCTAGAACAATATGAATGGCAATTAATTAGAACTACGGGTGTTAGTATGAACTCATGTTTGGCTTAATATAGATATGGATGGTCACATATCAGTTTGTCCATACACACAGGCTAGCAAATATATTTATCTTTCTGTGCTTTGTCTCCTGAGAAGACCTAAGAAAACTGACATCTCCAATAGCAACAAGCACTTGGTTTCTAATACTATCATGCAAAACACCCCAAAAACAAAACCCAAAATATCAGGAGTCTCCTTGGAGAAAATGATTGATTCTAAGACTGAGGCACGTCTGTCAGTTTGACACACTGTGGGGGCTTGTGTGTTGCAATGAAGCTGAGAGCTCTGCCACTGTAACCTCAGACATGAGCGAGGTTACCCATGGTAGACAGGTTTTCAGATGAGCTTCCAGACTAAGACAGACTAGGGAGTAGGACCTAGTGAGCCACTCCCAAAACAACTAGCCATTGAAAACCCTATGGATAGCAAAGAAACACTGTCAGATATAGTGCCGGAAAATGAGCCCCCCAGGTTGGAAGGCACTCAAAAGACTACTGGGGAAGAGTTGCCTCCTCAAAGTAGAGTCTACTGCGATGATGGAAATGGAGTAAAGCCCCAGGGTGCTCAACTTGCTGATGTGCCACAACTCAAAATGAGGAGAAACAACTATAAACGTCAATTAATAATTGGAACATGGAATGTACGTAGTATGAATCTAGGCAAATCAGAAATTGTTAAAAGAGAAATGGAGCGCATAAACATTGACATTCTAGGTATCAGTGAACTAAAATGGACCGGCATAGGCCATTTTGAGTTAGACAATCATATGGTCTACTATGCTGGGAATGATCAACTAAAGAGAAATGGGGTTGCATTCATTATCAAAAAAGACATTTCAAGATCTGTCATGAAATACAATGTTGTCAGTGTAGAATAATATCCATATACCTACAAGGAAGGCCAGTTAATATGACTATTATTCAAATTTATGCACCCACCACTAAGGCCACAAATAAAGAAAGGGAAGACTTCTATCAGCTTCTGCAATCTGAAATAGATCAAACATGCAATCAAGACATACTGATAATCACTGGTGACTGGAATGCAAAGGTGGGAAACAAAGAAGAAAGCTTGGTAGTTGGAAAATATGGTCTTGGTGACAGAAACGAAGCTGGAGATCACATGATAGAATTTTGTCAGACCAATGACCTTTTCATTGCAAATACATTTTTTCAACATCATAAATGGAGACTATACACATGGACTTCACCAGATGGAACATACAGGAATCAAATTGACTACATATGTGGAAAGAGACGATGGAAAAGCTCTG
>VMDO01029720.1:0-22255 GCA_007922755.1 Pedetes capensis | reverse complement strand
TTTTATTTCTTTATACAACAAGAACCACAAGATTTCAAAGACAGCTTTGATATTGCCCTTGCCTAGTCTTCAGAGGATCTGAGAATTGTCCTTAATATGTTTAATCATAAAGACAGTTAAAAAAAGAACAGGTGCTTAGGAGTTTAAAATTTTTTTATATGTTTTGGGTCATTATTAATTTTCAAAGTAGAAAATCATTGTAGATTATCAATTAAAGTTATGCTTGTTAAGCATATTATATTATTATCATATTATTAACATATTTTATTGGCTTTCTTATTCACATCAATGAACACATAGCAAGATTTATATCACAGTAAACTTAAAAAGAATTTTTATTTACATTAATAGAAATGTGGTATGTAGAGATGGAAGTATTTGTCTTATGCTACCTTTTTATTCTTACTCAACTTACTATTCTTAAAAGTATATTTCTTCATATAAAACTTCTAAGCCATGAGACAAATTCATCATAGAAATCATAAGTTAGGGAATAATTTGGGAAATTTTTTGATGGGACTATCTAAAGATCATTTGGAGGCTGTCAGCTGCAAAGTTCAAAGCTACAGGATCACTGACAGTGTCTCTGTCACTACTGGGATGATAAGGATGTTTGGTGGAAGTGAATGCCATTATCTTTCTTTTACCAATGTCAGTGGTATAGTAAAGAAATTGTTTAGTTTTGAAACATCTTTTCTGATGTTGTTGTTGTTGTTAGGTTCCATCAAGGGGAAACACTGTTGTCAGTGCTTCTCTGCTATTCATAGGGTTTTCAATGGCGATTGATTTTTTGTAAGTGGGTTGCCAGGTCCTTCTCCCAAGCCTAACGTATCTGGTGTTCCCAGGTGGTCTCCCATCCAAGTACTAACCAGGCCCGACCCTCTTAGCTTCCGAGATCTGACCTGACTGGATGCCACAGGGCTACAGCTGCAGGCAAATTTTCTGATAGTACCCTTCAAATACTCTGGAAAACAATCAATGTCCTTTTATAAAATTAATAAACAATAAATGAATGAAAGAAAGATTCCAGAGCTAACAAGCAATTTGCCCATAGGCATGATACTTTACTCTCCAGAGCAAATTATATTTTAATTGGTCTTTGATGCATAGTTTTGCTACATTTTATGTTGGAACTTTTGTCCCTGATGCAGAAGACTTTATCGCATTATGTCTTTATTGTTTTCTTACATGTAGATCTTAAAATAAGAAATAAAATATTTCATAAGTAACTGTTATTTTCACTCACCTTGACAATATCCATTCTTCCTATTGTTCAGACATTCATGATTTACTTCTGAGCCAGAATTGCTACAACTTCCACACTTCTGTTAATGAGGCATTTGATCCTTCACATCCATTGACTTAAAATATGCAATAGATGCTACAGAAGGTAATAGTTGTGGTGCTAATATATATTAATAGCTAAAATTGTCATTTTCATATATGAGTATTAAGACCCTTGCTAAAATAATTTGACCAAATTCACTATGTGAAATGAAATGTATCAGAGGATATTGAACAAATTCCTCAGAATTATAAGGTAAAATGAACATTATTATTGTGATGCAGTTGACAAAGGTATTCACATTATGGCAGAAGATCAAAACACATTAGATTTCCATCATAGTTTAATAACACAGATGTATTTCATCACATAAGCCAAAATATTACACTAGTAATATAATAGCTCATCCATTTTTTCTAAGAACAAAGCTTATTTTACTAAGTAAAGTTTAGAGAGTCAGATGAACATAATGTAAAATATACTGCCTAGGTCTACCTGGCATGACTCTTATCTTTGCCTACTGTAGATAGTAGTCTTTTAATTTTGTACAAATTTCTTGTCTTCTATAATGCTTAGAAGGTTATTGAACTTAATCATTCTTCCAATGCCAACATACTGTAACTTTATGGGAGAAAAATTCTCATTTATTTAAAATATTTATACCTTTCAGGTACAAGGGACCAATGTAATGCACTTGTTATGCCAATTGAATTACAAGAAATTTGAGAAGTTTTATGCCCTTTTAGGAATTATTTGAAATAAATATACCACTTTGCTTACTTTTTTATTTTTCATGTAGCTGGAATAGTAGATGTTCATTACACCAGTTAATCTTTACTCAATCCTTTTATTAAATCTCATCACATAATTACCCATAAATTCATATGAAAATGCAGAAAACCATAAAAGGTGAACAAAAATGAATGATACTATCTTATTGGAAGATTTTATTGCAATGGAAAAGTAATCAAGGCAGTGTGAATTTAGATCAGAAACATTACCACACACATGTGGACAATTAATATTTTTCATAAAAATGTGCAAAGCCAACTCAGTATCTGGGATAATTTAAATCCATATGCATAAATAAGTAAATAAGCATATCCATTTTTCACATTCCTCTACATTTCTGTCAGCTTATGCTGTGGAGACTTGTGTATTGCTGTGATGCTGAAAGCTATGCCATCAGTATTTCAGCAGAGCCACCCATGTTGGACAAGTTTGAGCTGAGCTTCCAGAATAAGACAGACTAGGGAGAAGGATCTGGCTGTCCTCTCCCAAAACAATTTGCCATTGAAAACTCTATGAATAGAAGAGAAGCTCTGTTAAGTATAGTGCTAGAGAATGAGCTTCCAGGCTGGAAGCATTTAAGAAATGACCGGGGAAGTGTTGCCTCCTCAGAGTAGAGTTGACATCAATGATGGGAATGGAGTAAAACCTCTGCAACCTCCTTTTGCTGATGTAGTATGACTCAAAATGAGAAGCAACATAGTGTTTGCAACATTGGGCTCAAACATAAAAAACACTGTATGCATGGCGTAGTGTTGGACAATGTTTTGTTCTGTTGTGCGTAAGGTCACTATGAGTTGGATCCAAATGGATGGCATCCAATTACAATAGCAACAATATTTCAGACCATGTACAAAAAATAAGCCAAAATGAATCATGGATGGAAATGTAAAATCTACAACCATAAAATATCTATATACATACCACCCTGGCATCTGATCTCATCAGATCTCAGAAGCTAAACAGAGTCAGGCATGGTTAGTCCTTGGATGAAAGACCTCCTGGAATACCTGGTGCTGCAGGCTTTAAAGAAGCACTTGACAACCCACTCCTAAAACAAACAGCCATCAAAAACCCTGTGAATAGCAGAGAAGCACGGACAATAGTGCTGCACATTGCACACTGTTGGATAGTATTTCCTTCTGTTGTACATAGAGTTACTATGAGTTGGACCAATTTGATGGCCCCTAACAACAAAAGCAATAACAATAAAATTTACATAATAAAGCATAGGAGAAAAATCTTTGAGCTCTTTAGTTATACAAATATAATATAAAACATAATATTAAAACATTCATAAAAGAGCAAATTGATAAGTTGAACTGTGTATTAAAATCAAATACTCCTGCTCTATGAGGCAGCCTACACAACTTTGGAAGACTGTCTCAAAAGAAATTCAAAAGGAGACTGAGGGAGTAGTCAGTGATAGAGCACTTGCCTAGTATGTGCAAGGCCTGGGGTTCAACCCACTCAGTATGGCAAAAAATAAAAATATGTTTAATATGTACCTTCCTCAGGAGCTAGCTATTCCACTTAATTCCACTTATACATACCCAAGATAAATGAATATATATGTCCACATTAAGAGTTCTACATAAATGATCATAAGAAAGTTACTTGTAATAGGTAGGACATGGATGCAACCCAAATGTTAATCAATGGATGATTATGTAAAAAAAATAAAACAACTATGGCATAGGTATAAAATTGAATAATATTCCACAATACAAAGGAAGGAGTTATTTAGATATATCACAACATGGATGAATATCAAAATAATTATACTAAGTGAAACAAAGCAAGACTATGATTCTATTTATGTAAAAAACTAGAAATAGAAAATGCAAATGGATCCATTGAACATTTGTTGAAAGTTAGCCTGGGAGTGAAGGAAGGGAGTTGGTCCTAGGAGGAAGGGTGGGATTACTAAGGAGCAAGTAGAAACCTTTGGGCAATGATTAAGTATGTTTATCAAGATTGTTGCAGTGGTTTCTTCAGCATAAGCATATTTCAAAAAGCGTCAACCTGTATATTTTAAATATGCTCAATTATATCAAAATGAAGCTGTTTACATATGTGAAAATGGTATTTTAAATTAAATCTGTACTCAAGTTCACTGCTGTATGATTAGTAAAACATACATATTGGTTAAAAATTAGACACAATAATAAATACTATGTAAAATGCATACATATGCATATGAAAAAATTAAGGCAAAGTGAATGAAAACAATCTTAAAGGGAAATATAAATGTAGCATATAATGGAAACAGAAAAAAGTCAAACATATATGATTAGTATTATGATTTATTTTGAATTTGAAAGAAGCAAAGCTATGCCATTGGTTTTCTCATCTGTTTTATCATAATTCGGTTGGCAAATATTGTAACTTCAGCCCATACAAGGTCAAATAATATTGCTTATGGTCTCTAGAGTTCAGGATAATTTAATTGCACATTGGAAACAAATATGTTTATGCTTTTCAGTGTTGTCTAGTGTTTAAATGGAGGAGAAGGGAACATCTGGAGTGTCATAAAACGAGAGGTATGGCTACAAACATTAATCAGATGCCATTTTTCATTTTCATAATGCTGAATGACTTTCAAAAGACCACAGTATTCATGCTTACTTGGATATTGACATTAAAATGTCTTAGGTATATTATAGCATCACTATGACATCAACATTTTGCCTTTTTTTTTTTTTAAGATGGTACTGTAAAAAATACTGAAAAAAGAAAGAATAGCTAGAAGCCCATTTGTAAGCCTCACTTTCTGCTAGTGAATATTTTATTCTAGTTGGGGCAAATAAATATTAATGATGAAAAGTTTTTCCAGACTATTTTTAAAATCCCATATCATATTGTAAGTATATTATCTCCCCACACTGTTATTCTTTTTCACACTTTAGTTTCTGACATTTAACACAGCCCTCTTTGCTTGTTTAAATTCTCTCTGTATACTCCTTAGTCTTCAGTATAAGCATTATTCTTTTAAGAACAATCTCAAATATTCAGTCTGGATTTAACTTTTCTCTTGGTTTTTCAAAATATATTATCTCATGTTTATCACTTTGACAGTATTTAGCCCACTAGATTGACTGTTAAATTTCCTGTCTCTTCTGCTGGGCCATCTCTGACCAGTTATTGTGAGTCCCTCATTTGTGTTTCATGTATATATAGAGAAACTACTACTGCCAAAAAAACATTGGATTGGAATAATTAGATTCATTCCTTTTTTCCAAAATCTCCTTAAAATGGTGTAGTGAAAAGATAAAACAAATAATTATATAGTGTATCAAATAATAAGAAAAATTAGTCATATTAAAGCATTTATAGAAGAACACACTCAAATCTACCAAAACTAAATGCAGCCATAAAAATCAATAACTAGATACATAGGGATTACTGAAGTAATATATATTGACCCAGACAACCCCTGGAAACTTCTGGAAGCCATTGGCCAAAGATTTCAGTTTGAGGTTTTAAGAAATAACCAAATGGAGCTATCATCTGTCCTCCACACAAAAGAGCTTTATTTGTGCTTTACTCCTAGGTTAAGCATAGCTAGAAAGACCAACTCCCTAAGCAAAAATGAACAATTTGTCTATGAAGCCTAAAATATCAAGCATGTTAGAACTAAAAAGAAATAGCTAAGAGGTAATTTTGGAAACTTTAGTCTACTCCAAACGATCTGTCACCAGGGCTTTGGAATTACTAACTACATATTATCAATGACTTCTGTAAGGAAACCCATTAGTTTTCTCTACAGATGATTTGTTATTACTGATCACTCTATTTTTAATGTTTATGAACAATGAGTTATCATCAGATATGTGAAGAAATGAAGAGAGAGACAGAGATAACAAGCCAAATAAAGATATCAACTTAGAAGAAAATAGAAAAATATAAAGTGGAAAAATTTTACAATTTATGTTGTTAGAAATTCAAGAAGAATTCATACATCCATAAAACAAGAATAGTCTTCTTTTTAAAAGGGGACAGTTGGAGATTAAGAATTTTTAAACATTATTTTTAAAATCAGTTGATTAAAAGAATAGTAAGAGTCATGTGATTGAAAAGAAAATTTGTATGTGGAATGCAATCTTACTCAAATTTTTCAAGAAAATCAACTTAAACTAGCAAAGTGACTGATTTGGTTGAATTAACAAATTGAGTAAGATCGCCTACATTCCTTATGTCTTAAATAACAACAGTAGTTAATGAAATATATATTATCTCATATATCATATTCATTCACACGAATTAGCATCAATCCAAAACACATGTGTGTATAACACACACACACACACACACACACACACACACACACACACAAGAATTATGCCAAGACTTTGTTATAGACACGAGAATGGCTCTGCAAAGATGTCCATTCCCTAATGCCTGGAGCCTTGGAATATGTTATAAGGCAAAATGTAATTGAAGATGTAATTAAGAATCTAGAGATGAGGACTCTATTACGGAATATTTGGATGGACACAATGTGATCACATAATAAGGGACTTTATAAAGGGGAATAAGGACAAAGTCAGTGAAAGGACATGAGACAATGGAAATGGAATTTAAAGAGATCAACATTGAAGAAGGATCCACAAGCCAAGGATTGCAATTGGCGTCTAGAATTTGGGTAAAGTAAATGCAGATTTTCTCCCTGGAATAGCCAGAAGAAATGCAACGAAGCTCAAAACTTGACTTTAGCACTATATTCTCTTTTCAGGGTTCAGACCAGGGTTCAGAACCACAGCATAACAGATTTGTGATGTTGTAAATCATTAAATTTTTGATAATATGTCACAACAGTAATAAGAAAACATTTCAGCCTATAGAGAGAGCATTGATAACTCAAAATGCTAAAACTGTTGGGAAGAATAGAAAAAAGATAACATATGTATTGTACATATATGTAAGCTTCCCTAATTAAACCACTAATTCAAAGTAACCAAATTAATATTTTATATGATTTTTTAATTTGTTAGGGAAATTTATTTGGCCCTTGAAAAAATTATGTTTAAACAACTACTATAGGATAGGTACCCCACATGTCTGTCAGCTTGTCATGATATGGGAAGGTGTGTGTTGCTGTGATGCTGGAAGCTATGTCACCTGTATTTCAGATACCAGCAGGGCCACCCTTGGTGGATAGGTTTCAGCTGAGCTTCCAGAATGAGACAGACTAAGGAGAAGGACCCAGCAACCCACTGTAGGAACAATTATCCATTGCAAACTCTATGAGTAGCAGAGAAATACTGTCCAATATAGTGCCAGAAAATGGCCCCCCAGGCTGGAAGGCATTGAGAAACGATTGGGGAAGAGTTGTCCCCTCAAAGTAGAATCAACTTTAATGAGAGGAATGGAGTAAAGTCCTTGGAACCTCCTTTTGTTGATGTGGTACAACTCAAAATGAGAAGAAAGATAATGTCTACAACAATGGGCTCAAACATAAAAAGATTGTGTGTTTGACATAGTTTTAGTGTTTCATCCTGCTATACTTAGGATTGCTATGAGTTGGAACCTATAGCACCGAACAATATATGATAGCTATTGATGTGTATGTGTAGCATAAAATCACAAGCAAAAGTAAAAATGGCATTGCCTGTTTGATATTATAGTTTTATGAAGGAGATAAAAAAAAGCTTCAAAAGATCTACATGCATATATAAGTGTAAGAGTGTGTTTGTCTCTCTCTGAAAAGTATGAGGAAGATGTATGATACAGATTTCTATGGGAAAACACAATAGAGATAGCAAATCTATTCAGGGACATCAGGGAGTAATACTTGAGAAAGAATCTACAGATTCAGTATAGCCAACCTGTTAGGAGGAAAGATAGTATAGCATGGGTAGAAACTTTTCATGGAAAGATTCATAATATGTTGTTCATGTCTCATACACAGAAAAGTAAGCATATGTGAAATCTTGTTTTCTACATAGGTCAAATAAAGACTTTTGTCTGTCCAAATACACAGTTTCAACTCAGGTGCCCAAAGTTTTTGTGTAAAAATGCTTGCTGTAACATTTTTTATAATATCATAATAGTAAGAAAAACTTAGATATCAATGAATGAATTTACAAATGAAAGAGATAGTGGGAGTACCAAAAATGTATACATAATTTAAGAGATATTATCTATGTACTATTTTTTTAAGTTGAAAAATGAATTACAATAGAAATAGGTAGTTTGACATTCACTCAAAAGATGGTGTTAATCAAATGAAAAGCAGCATACAAAGCATTCTTAAAACAGCAAAGTGGAAATTTTTGTCTCAGGGTGTGTATTTTTGGCACCTTCTGTATGTGATGTACACACATACATAAAAACACACTATTCATTGTGGAAAACATTCAATGGAATTTTTGAAGTCCATAAGAACTTATGCATTTGTCAATGTTTATAAACTCTCATTTTTAAAACAGGTCATGCTCAGGTGTAACTTTATAAAAACATAGGCACATATATGTGTATATATTTATGCTTTAAAGTGTGATGAATAAAACACCAAATATTTAGTAATAGTTTCATTTGTAAAGTGGGACTGGGAAAATTAAAAAAAATACTGTATATCAGTATTTCTTGAGCTGCTTTTACAAAAGAGAAAAAGAGAATTTATGAATTTGTTCTACAAATATTTGAGTCAGTGTTTCACCTAAGCGAAAGAACTTTAGATTGATGGGTACAGAAAATAATGACAAATTACTGTTTTCCTATATATGTAATAATCCATCAGATACTACCTATTAAGAACTTATTACCTTGAAGTGATGAAAAGCAATTGAGTCTCAAGCTCATTATTTTATTCCAGTTAACTTTAAAATCCTATAAAGGTAAATATGCTGGACATCAAAGCTATGTAAAAATTGATCCTGTTTCATCCTTGATTATTTGGTGTATGTTATGAAAGCAAAAATTTAAAATTCTCAAAAAGGTAGCATCTTATTTATGTTAATACAAGAAACTACAAACAGAAATCTAATAAATTTGTTCATAACTTTTCCATGAGTGATGTTAGCCAAAATATCTTGAGTGGTATAAGAATTGGTCATACTTTTTGATTTATCAAATGATACAAAGAAAAAAATGCAAGTGGACATGCACAAGTAGAACAAACATTTCCATAAAACATACTCCCTGGTACTCTTATCTTTAGAAATTGTTTCCATCAGAAAGAACATCGAATTTTCTAAATTGAAACAAGACAACCTAAAACACTTTACATGCAGTTTTGAAATGTAAAAATTCAAACTTAAATTTATCAAGCTATAAATTTTTCATCCCCTACATGTCTTTCAGCTTGCCACACGTGGGGGCTTGTGTGTTGTGATGAGGCTGAGAGCAATGCCACTGATACCTCAGATATGAGCAAGGTTACCCATGGTGGACAGGTTTTCAGTTGAGCTTCCAGACTAAGACAGACTAGGGAACAGGACCTGGCAAACCACTCCCAAAACAACTAGCCGTTGAAAACCCTATAAATAGCAAAGAAACACTGTCAGATATAGTGCCAGAAAATGAGCCCCCCAGGTTGGAAGACACTCAAAAGACTACTGGGGAAGAGTTCCCTCCTCCAAGTAGAGTCTACCGTGATGACAGAAATGGAGTTAAGCCCCAGGGACCTCCATCTGTTGATGTGGCACGACTCAAAATGAGGAGAAACAACTGTAAACATCCATTAATAATTGGAACATGGAATGTACGTAGTATGAATCTAGGCAAATTAAAAATTGTTAAAAGAGAAATGGAGTGCATAAACATTGACATTCTCGGCATCAGTGAGCTAAACTGGACAGACAATAGGCCATTTTGAGTCAGACAATCACATGGTCTACTATGCTGGAAATGATAAACTAAAGAGAAATGGGGTTGCATTCATCATCAAAAAAGACATTTCAAGATCTGTCATGAAATACAATGTTGTCAGTGATAGAGTAATATTCATATGCCTACTTGGAGGTCCAGTTAATATGACTATTATTCAAATTTATGCACCCACCACTAAGGCCACAAATGAAGAAAGAGAAGACTTCTATCAGCTTCTGCAATCTGAAACAGATCAAACATGCAATCAGAACATACTGATAATCACTGGTGACTGGAATGCAAAGGTTGGAAACAAAGAAGAAGGCTCAGTAGTTGGAAAATATGGTCTTGGTGACAGAAATGAAGCTGGAGATCACATGACAGAATTTTGTCAGACCAATGACCTTTTCATTACAAATACATTTTTTCAACATCATAAACGGAGACTATATACATGGACTTCACCAGATGGAACATATAGGAATCAAATTGACTACATATGTGGAAAGAGATGATGGAAAAGCTCTGTACAAAATGTCAAAACAAGACCAGGTGCTGACTGTGGATCAGACCATCAACTTCTTATATGCAAGTTCAAACTGAAGTTGAAGAAAATTAGAACAAGTATATGAGAGCCACAGTATGACCTTGAGTATATCCCACCTGAGTTCAGAGACCATCTCAAAAACAGGTTTAATGAATTAGATACAAATGATAGGAGACCAGAAGAGTTGTGGCATGACATAAAAGATATCATTCAAGAAGGAAGCAAAAAGGTCTTAAAAAGACAAGAAAAAAAGAAAAGACCGAAAAACATGTCAAAAGAGCCACTGGACCTTACCCTCGAACATTGAACAGCTAAAGCAAAAGGAAGACATGATGAAGTTAAGGAACAAAACAGAAGATTTCAGAAGGCAGCTCGAGAAGATAAAAACAAATATTATAAGGACATGTATAAGAAGCTGGAGGCACAAAACCAAAAGGGAAAAGGACACTCTGTATTTCTCAAGCTTAAGGAAGTGAAGAAAAAATTCAAGCCTCGAGTGGCTGTAGTGAAATATTCTACAGGGAAAATATGAAATGTTCCAGGAAACCTCAAAAGTAGATGGAATGAATACACAGTCATTATACAAGAAAGAATTGGTAGATATCCAACCAGTCCAAGAGGTTGCATATGAAGAGGAACCAATGGTGTTGAAGGATGAAGTGGAAGCTGCCTTGAAAGAACTGGCGAAACACAAGGCTCCAGGAATTGATGGGATGCCAGTAGATATGTTTCAACAAACAGATGCAGCACTGGAGGTGTTAACATGTTTGTGCCAAAAGGTTTGGAAAACAGCTACCTGGGAACTGACTGGAAGACATCCATATTTGTGCCTATTCCCCAAAAGGGGATCCAACTGCATGTGCAAACTATACAACAATATCATTAATATTGCACACAAGCAAAATTCTACTAAAGATCATTCAGAAGCGACTGCAGCAGTATATAGACAGGGAATTACCGGAAAATCAATGAGGATTCAGAAGTGGGTGGGGAACTAGGAACATCATTGCTGATGTCAGGTGGATATTAGCTGAAAGCAGAGACTATCAGAAAGATGTCTATCTATGTTTTATTGACCATGCAAAGGCATTTGATTGTGTGGATCATAACAAATTATGGATAACACTTCAGAAAATGGGAATACCAGAACACCTAATTGTGCTCATGAGAAATCTGTACTTGAACCAGGAGGCAGTTGTTCGAATAGAACAAAGAAACACTGCATGGTTTAAAGGTGAGAAAGGTGTGCTTCAGGGCTATATACTTTCACCCTCTCTCTTCAATTTATACACTGAGCAAATAATCTGAGAAGGTGGACTTTATGAGGAAGAATGTGGCATCAAGATTGGAAGAAGACTCATTAATAACCTGTGTTATGGAGATGACACAACTCTGCTTGCTGAAAGTGAAGAGGATTTAAAACATTTACTGATGAAGATCAAAGATCATAGCCTTCAATATGGGTTGCTACTAAACATCAACAAAACAAAAATCCTTATGACTGGGTCAGCATGCAACTTCACAATAAATGGAGAAAAGATTGAGGTTGTCCAAGATTTTGCTTTGCTTGGCTCTATAATCAACACCTGTGGAAGCAGCAGTCATGAAATCAAAAGACGCATTGCTCTAGGAAAAGCTGTGGCAAAAGATCTCTTAAGTGTATTGAAAAGCATAGATGTCACATTGAAGACGAAGGTGCATCTGACTCATGCCATGGTATTTTCAGTGGCATCATATGGTTGTGAAAGCTGGACATTGAACAAGAGAAACAGAAAAAGAATTGATGCTTTTGAATTGTGGTGCTGGAGATGTCTATTGAATATACCATGGACTGCCAAAAGAACCAACATATCTGTCCTAGAAGTGCAACCAGAGTGCTCCTTGGAAGCAAGAATGGCCAGACTGTGTCTTACATATTTCGGACATGTAGTCAGGAGAGATCAATCCCTGGAGATGGACATCATGTTTGGGAGAGTGGCAGGTCAAGGCAAAAGAGGAAACCCTCCACCAGATGGATTGACCCAGTGTCTGCAACAATGGGCTTAAACATAAATAAGATTGTTTTCCTGGCACAGAATTGGTAAGTGTTTCGATCTGCTATTCATAGGGTCACTATGAGTTGGACTCGCCACAACGACACCTAACAACAGCACCAACAACAAACTTTTGATAACCCTAAAGCAAAAGCATCTTTGCCCCTGATCCTGGCAGAGCTCACATACTAAGCAGGCTTGGACAACTTTCGTATGTGGATGGAAGACCACCTAGGAACTCCATGTGCTGTAAGCTTGGAGGAAAGACCCAGCAACCCACTCCCCACCCCAAAGAAAACCAGCCATTGAAATCCCTGTGAATATCAGAGAAGCACTACAATAGTTTTCTCCTATTGTAGGTAGACTCAACCACACAGAGCAACAATACTTTTGATATACTATTAAATATGTTGATAATTCAATTAATAATATAATCACATACTTATATTTTTTTCATTGGAAATTTTTAATGGACAACTTAAGGTGACTAATACTGACATACATTTCATTGTGACTTTTCCATATATGCATTTCATTTTACACTGCACAGATAAGTTCCCCCTTACCCTCTTGTGCACTTCCTTCCTCCAACCCACCCCCCACCAAAGGTTTCTCTTCTACTTGCATGTCTTTTTGTGGGAATACTTTTCTTCATATCCTTGGATCCCAAGTATTTTTAAGATCAAAACTTTTTCTGTAGTGATCTATTTTTTTACATTGCCCAGTAATATTACATGAATTTTCTTGCCCATTTGTATTATTACCATTCTTTGGTATTACTGGTATTATTAAAATTTTTTCCTGAACTATTAAAGTTGGGGTGTATATTTTGAGAGAGAGGTCTCCCTCTCTCTCATTCCTCAATCCTCCTTGTTCCTTCTCTCACTTCTTTCTTCTCCCATCATTTCTTCCCTTTGCTAGATTCCTCCCTTGTTCTTTCTGCTCCCAAAATTGTTTCTTCTCCACTAAGTTGACTTTAGTTTTTTATTAAGTTCCAGTTTCTGTATAGGATTTTTTCTTTCGTTAAATTTTTATTCAGCTCCCACATATGAGTGAGAACATGTGGTGTTTCTCTTTTTGGGCCAGTGTTTATTCACTTAAAATAATTTTCTCCAGTTCCATCCATTTTGCTGCAAATGGCATTGTTTCATTTTTTTGACTGCTGAGTCAAATTCCTTTGTGTATATGTACCATAGTTCTTTAATCCATTCTTCTGTTGATGGGCACTTTGGTTGATTCCAAGTCCTTGCTACTGTGAAAAATGCTGCACTGAACATGGAGATGCTGGTGTCTTTGTGGTATGATGATTCATTTCCCTTTGGGTATGTTCCTAATAGTGTTATAGCTGGGTCATACAATAGATCTATTTTTAGATTTTTAAGATACCTCCATATTGATTTCCAAAGTAGTTGGACTAATTTGCAGCTCCACCAGCAGTGTAAGAGGGTTCCCTTTTCTCTGCAACCTTGCCAGCATTTGTTGTTATTTGTTTTATTGATCTTGGCCATTGTTACTGGTGTAAGGCGAAATCTCAGAGTTGTTTTAATTTGCATTTCCCTAATGGCTAGGGATATTGAGCACTTTTTCACGTGTTTTATGGCTTTATGGGTCTCTTCATTTGGAAACTGTCTGTTCAGTTCCTTTATCCATTTGTGTATTGGGTTATTTGTTTTGGGGGGTATTATTTTCTTGAGTTCTTTATAAATTCTGGAAATTAGATCTCTGTCTGATGTATAGGATGTGAAGATTTTTTTCCCATTCAGTGGGGATTTCTTTGACTCTGTTGATTGTTTCCTTTGCTGTACAGAAATTTTTTAATTTCATGTAATCTCATATATCTATTCTTGTTGCAATTTCTTGAGCAATTTGAGTACTATTAAAGAAATACTTTCATATGTCTATATGTTGGAGCATATTGCCTATCCTATCTTCTATTAATTTTGAAGTGTCTAGTTTTATGTTGAGGTCTTTTATCCATTTTGAGTTAACTCCCATGCGTATTGAGAGTTGCAGGTTGGTTTTCATTTTTCTGCAAGCAGATATCCATGTTTCCCAGCACCATTTAATGAAAAAGCTATCCTTTTTCCAATTTAGTTCCTTTGCTCCTTTGTTGAAAATCTGGTGGCTATAGGCATGTTGAGAAATTTCTGTATCTTCTATTCTGTTCCACTGGTCTTCAGGCCTATTTTTTGTGCCAGCACCACGCTGTTTTTCCTACCATTGCCCTGTAGTACAAAGTCAGGGATTGTGATTCCACCTGTACTAGTTTAGCAGCTTAAGAGTGTTTTGGCTATACATGGTCTTTTGGGATTCCATATGAATTTTTGGATCATGTTTTCTATTTCTGCAAAGTCTGTCATTGGAATTTTAATGGGGATATCATTAAATCTATAGATTGCTTTTGGTATGATAGTCATTTTTACTATATTGATTCTCCTGATCCAGGAGGAGGGAAGGTCCTTCTATTTTTTTAGTGTCCTCTGTAATTTCTTTTGTTAATGTTTTGAAATTTTCCTTATAGAGGTCTGTAGGGTCTTTGGTTAGGCTGATCCCAAGGTACTTAATTTTCTGGTGGGCTATTGTGAAAGGTATTATATCTGTAATTTCCTTCTCTTCCTGCTTACAGTTGGTGTAAAGGAAAACTATTGATTTTTGTGCATTAATTTTATATCCTGCCACTTTGCTGAAGGAGTTCATTAGAGCTAAAAGTTTTCTGGATGAAATTTGGGGGTCTTTTAGGTATAGAATCATATCATCTGCAAATAATGATAGTTTGACCTCTTCATTGCCAGTTTGTATCCCTTTTATTTCCTTCCCTAGTCTGATTGCCCTGGTGAGGACTTCAGCTACTATTTAAAATAGAATAGGAGAGAGTGGACATCCTTTTTTTGTTCTACATCTTAAAGGAAATGGTTTCAGTTTTTCTTCATTTAATATAATGTTGGCTATAGGTCTATCAGATGGCTTTAATAATATTTAGGTATTTGCCTGTTATGCCTATCTTCTCCAGGTTTTTATCATGAAAAGATGTTGCACTTTGTCAAAGGCCTTTTCAGAATCAATTGAGATGATCATGTGCTTTTGTTTGCTAGACTCTTGATATGTTGGATTACATTAATTGATTTCTGTATGTTGAACCAGGCTTGCATCTGTGGAAGAAATCCCACTTGGTTATGGTGAACAATCTTTTTAATATGTTGCTGTATTCAGTTTGCCAGGATTTTGTTAAGGATTTTTACGTCTATGTTTATAAGGGAAATGGGTCTATAATTTTGTATCTTAGGTGATTCTTTTCGTGGTTTAGGTATCAGGGTGATGGTAGCTTCATAGAATGAGTTTGGGAGTGTTCCCTCCTTTTCTACTTTTTGTAATGATTTGAGGAAGACAGGTATCATATCTTCTTTGAAAGTTTGGTAAAATTCTGCTGTGGCCCCATCAAGACCTGGGCTCTTCTTTGTTGGGAGACTTTTTATTATCTTTTCTATTTCAGCATATGTAATGGGCTTGTTTAGATCACTTATGTCTTCTGGGGTTAGTTTCGGTAAGTCATATGTATTAATAAATTCATCCACTTCTCCTGTATTTTTTGGAATACAATCTCTCAGAGTTATCCCTGATGATTTTCTGTATTTCATTGTAGTTGGTAGTTATGGTCCCATTTTCCTTTCTGATCTTTACTATATTAGATTTTCCTTTTTCTTTCTAATGAGAATGGCCAGAGAAATATCTATTTTATTAATCTTTTCAAAGAACCAGCTCTTAGTCTTATTAATGTTTTGAATTATCTTCTTAGATTCTAATTGAGATATTTCTGTCTTTATCTTGGTAATTTCTTTCTGGTTACTCCTTTTAGGATTGATTTGTTGTTGATTTTCTAGCATCATAAGGTGTGTAGTTCGGTCATTTATTTGGCTCTTCTCCACCTTATTGATGAAGGCACTTAATGCCATAAACTTCCCTCTTAAAACTGCATATGTTTTGGTAGGATGTGTTTTCATCATCATTTGATTGTAGGCATTTTTAAAATTCCATTTTGATTTCATCAACAACCCATTGGTCATTCAGCAATGATATAATTTGTTCTATCTCCTTGTGTTCATTAAAATGGAGAACTTGGTACATTTGGACATTGTCCCTGACAAACAAAAAATGATGACCATCAAATGGAGTTTGGCAACCACTTCTTCAATTCTTCCCTAAGAAGTAAAAATCATGGCCAGTCTTCATTTTCACAGTTGTGATTATACAATTGTTTTTATATTCCTCTGTAGTTAAAGAAATAGTTTTGATATTCAACCTACACAACACATGGAATGACACTGAATACAGATCTTCATTTAGTTTGACTACTGAAATGTGATATGTGGCACCATCATGAATATACAGATCACTGTTCTGTTCTTAACTCTTCTTCAGAATCCAATTTATATTCACATTCTGTGAATCCATATCCAATTATTTCAGTTCTTCTGAGTCTGTTATGATAGTTACATATTCTGTCATATACATTTACATATGTAACTATGTGGTTGTGTGATAACTCTCCATCTACAGCTACAACATTGTTATCTTAAATTCAGACATGTTCAACACTTATTGGCTTAACTGACATTTTCCATACATATGATATATTTGACTAATTAACTGCTAATTAGAGAATGGTGTAGGTTGACTTAACTTTCAAATAGGACTATGGAAAAGCTATGATATCAAGTGCAGTAGACAGTGTTGCTTTGAAAATTTTAAAATTTTATTTAGTCTCTTCATTGTATATATTGTCATGGTTTATGTGTAGTAGGTATATATGTGTGTGTGTGTGTGTGTGTTTTAAGGTGACTTTATAATAAGAATAGTTCTGTACTAACATAACCAGTCTATTGATAGACCTTGGGTCCCCTTAACATTTAGGTTTCATTTCCTTAGGTTTCATTGTCTGAAACACTTCAGGATTTAGAGTGCTGCTGCACTCTGGAATCTTTGTGAGACTCCACAAATTATTGCATATCTTTTAGCAGACCAATTGGGGGCTAATTTATAGTACCATCCTAGTTGTGCCTAATGGAGCCATACTTGCCTCTATTGTTTCTATATTTCCATTTGGCCTGCATTTAGGCTACTGCTTTCTAGCATGCACTTATGATCCTTGTTCAGGATTTCTCCAGGCTTCTTTTACAGAGATACTGATCTTATTTATGAGAACAGAGCCCTCATTATTAATAGGACTAATCCATTTGATGAGAACAGGGATATAATCACCTCCCCAAAGCCCCACTTCCAAATACCATCACATTGGGATTTAGGGTTTAATTAAGGGATCTTATGGGGACATAAACACTCTATCTCTACATGGGGAAAGGCAATGTCCTTGGTTGTTCTTCCTTACCATCTGCTTTATCCTTACCAGCTCTTGCTACTTTTTCTGCACCAATAACTTTGCCTGGCAAGGCACATGCTAAGTTTTTCTGCTAGTCTGTGTTCTTGAAATGTAAAATAGTTGATGTAATTAAGTAATATAACACTAAGTTTCTTAACTAATAAAAAGTGGGATTTAGGATTTATTGTTAAACAAAGTAATTTAGTAATCAAATATTTACTAAGCACAAACTGTGTTTTGAATATTTCTATAAGTTCTTTAAATGTACCAGTGGTGAGAAAAAGACATAAATAACTTTCCTGATGGGATTTATAATTTAGTGAGAGAAGGTAAAATGATAAGATGGTAAGAAGTTCAAAGAAAAAGAAGAAAGTAGATAACGAGAAGAGAGAAA
This sequence comes from Pedetes capensis, assembly GCA_007922755.1. Taxonomy (NCBI): domain Eukaryota; kingdom Metazoa; phylum Chordata; class Mammalia; order Rodentia; family Pedetidae; genus Pedetes; species Pedetes capensis. The sequence goes on along the minus strand of VMDO01029720.1, from coordinate 4,021 downwards.
GATGTTGTAGAGTGAGTTACTGTGTGTGTGTGTTTGTGTGGGTCTTCTTGGAGGTGATTTGGAGCTAAATTAGGCAATGGGAAATGAAAGTAAGAACTGAGTCAGAGATGCTGCTAGAGGAAGGACTGTGCAGGACTTCCTAGCTGCCGAGCTTGAGATCCTTTGTAATGGGGCAAGATTGGATGCAGGAAGAGTAGTTATAATGTCACCATAGCAATCTTTGTGAGTTTGGATTCTAAGTATGTTTTAAAAGGAAAGCTGCAAGAATTGGATTTGGAGTGTGAGACAGCATGTAAGCATGAATGTTATCTGCATGTCATTGTTTGAGGCTTGTAAGTGACTTCATATCAATTGATCTGGGAAGTGCCTTGGATGAAGGAGGGACAAGGGAATAATAATAATAGCTAATATTTATTGCGTATGAATTTTGTGCCAGCAAATATCTAAGGATTTAAGCATTATACTGTTATATATTCACAACTATTTTCTGTGGAACATATTATTAATAAACAGTTTCTTTGAGAAAGAAACTTAACCTTTATAGTGATATATCCAGAACCCTAATTGGTAGAGGAGGATAATGAAACCAATTCTCCTGATTTCATCTTGCAAATGCTTTAAAAAGTATCAAAGGACAACTAACTTAATCACAAATGTCTCTGTGTCAGGTACTTTACAAAGACACTCTTGTTTTTATTATCACTGTGAGGTAAATAAGAGGAAATCAATACTTAGTGTAGATAATAAACTTGTCAAAGATCACAGATGCTCAAATATTAATGATTGTATTTGTTGCCTAAAGCAATTTTTAGGATGCTAATTGAGCTGTCTCAAAGTAAAGAAGGGATATTAAACTCAGAAGTTTCATGAAAGGCTGTATTAATTTGTCTTCTTGATTTTAGGAGCTGTTATAATATTTAATAGTTTCAGAAACATTATTATTCAGAAAGAGTTGTGTCATGCACTTTTCCCAGAATCATTTGCATGGCCATACTTTTGGAAACTATGGTTTTGTATATTTTATTGCATATTTTGTTACATTTGCAATGAGAATAATGACTGTTCCCAGCAACCAAATAAATCAAATTTCTATGAAATCTTGATATCTCTTGGGAGAGAATTCATAGAGTTGTGAATGGCTTCTGAAGAATCCTGAAGAAGAATCTAAACATCATTCTCTTTAGAAGGAAACAGAAAACACTCCTAAGCTGAAAATTAGCCAAGAGGAAAAGGGAAATTTGTGTATTTTCCAGCAATTGTAGCCAGTACACAACATGAAAAAATTTGCCACATTCACTTACTATGTGAGATAAAATATGGATATGCTCTCTGATGCATCAGTCTTATTATCTAGCGAGTGGGTTATTCACTGCAAATATATATCTTCCTTATTTATACAATCACAAATTTCCATGGAACTATCTCAAGCCTTGAAATATAAGTTAACTGTTGGAAGAATTAAGGCATCATGATCTTTAATAGTCATTGAGATTCTATAAGCCACAGAATACAAAACCAAGTTTATAAAAACTTTTTCATGGTATCTGTATCTCTAGGTATAGGACCACAAGCTGACCAATGCAATCTAGGGTTGTGCATTGGGTGAAGAGAGATGCTGATTGATATCTAAAACTAACTCATGATGTTAAAAATGACCACAAAATGCATTAGGCTTTGCAACTTACTTGTTTTATGACATAGGACAATTGTATGAGAATAGTAATGCTTAGTTTCAGGGCTATTTAAAGGAAGATTAGTGACAATGATGATGATGATGATGATAAAAAACTTTAAATAGTTGCTAACATAATGTAAGTGCTATGGACCCTTATTAAATGGGCAACATCCTATATTAATATGGTATAGTAATATAAAATAATTGCCTTCCAGGCATTCTTTTCTTTTTAAATCAATAAGCTTCTAAGAGTTGAAGCAAGCATTGACATGTTACTAATCCCTCACAAATGAGCAAAGTGTAATTTGCTGAATAACCTTTCTAATAACAGTTTACTGAGGGTAAAGCACAATTGCATGCTATTTGAAGAGAAGTGAATTACTTTGGACAATGGCTCAGGTTGCAACTTGCTGTATCTACAGCCTTAATTGTTGAGACTTTTAAGAAGTTGTTCCAGAGTTCATAAAAATCTCTACATTTAGAATATTTTGTGCCACAATTGATCTGAATTATATATTCTCTGATGTAAATGCCTTTGCTAAGTGTGTACGCTACATTGGAAAGTAGACATTGTATGTTTCTGCATGAAGCTAGCATACAGAATTAGGATACAAGAATATTAAAACTGATAGCTACATAATATAAGCTTATATTTTGAATCTAACAGAAATATAGGAACATAAAAGGTGAGTGATATTAGCAGAGTCTTGAAATTTATGGCTTATGATTTGGTTATAAAACTAGCTGTGCTTAGTGTTGGGTTATACAAGGGAACTTTCAAACTAAGTATGACCTGGAGCTCCTTTCAAATGTGAGTGATAAACGCAATCAGCAGTTCTGTCATAGACATGTGTCCTGATTCCTGGCAGCAAAGTGAATGCATGAAAACAGGTTCTGACTCTACTTATCTGATTTGATTCCTTCAATTTTGAAGCTAGGGAGTTAAATTACCCACTAAATCATAAAGTTAACTATAGAAACAAATTAGGCTTAATTAATATACATCTGTATTTCAAGTCTGGGAAGATAATTAAATGAAAACATCTAAATAAAAATATGATTTTAGCATAGGTCATGGAGAGAAATTATTACATATTCATTGAATATATTATATTAATTGACTATATTATATTATATATATTATATTCATTGAATAGTTTTCGTACAGTATCTTGAAGAGTGGTTTCAGAACTTTCTCAGACTTGATGGATACAATCCTCTCTCCAAATACATGGAGATTGGAATGCCTGATATTTAATGGTGATGTTTTCCACTATTTTAAAATATCCCTCATCCCTTGTGACACAGAAACTGATAGCTGCATTTTTGCCCCAAACTCCAAGAATTTCTTTGAGATATGGAAGGCTGGGAGACCTACAGTTATATTTTTCAAACTGAGAATTGACCTATGTATAGGCCTGCAGCCATAGCCCTGTGGCATCCAATCCCATCAGATCTTGGAAGCTAAGCAGGGTCGGGCCTGGTTAGTACCTGGATGGGAGACTGCCTGGGAACACTAGAATCTGTAGGCTTGGGAGATGGACCTGGCAACCCCCTCCCAAAGATCAATCTGCCATCGAAAACTCTATGGACAGCAGAGAAACACTGACAATAGTGTTGTACAGAGGGTCTCTATGAGTCAGATACTGACTCGATGGCACCTAACAACAACAACAATAGGTTACAATGGAGTAGTGGGCCACAATTTGTTTTATAGGTAGAACAGGACAGAAGAAAACAGCAAGCATCATAATACACATCTTATAATAAGTGCAAGTATTGTCTTATGCATATTGTGTTTCTTTTATATGTGTTGAATGTGTGTACATGGGTGTATATGCATGTGTTCAAGTACATAGAGTTTTAGAAACATATTAGGTTTTAAAGAGTTTGGGAGCCATTGTGTAAAAGCCTATGGTTCTACTTCACAGTTTTTATATGCCCTGGGAATGGTCTTCAAAATTCTCTCCTATGTGAACATTATTTTTCTGGGGAAAAATGTTGTGGCTTTCATCTTATGTTTATAAAAATATTATATAAAATAACAGAAGAAATGTACTAATTCTAAAGCAAATTCAAGCATTATACTTATAGGCATATGCTTGTAGGAATACGTATGCCTTGAAATATAAAATAAAACTATAATACTTTATATTTACATGTCTCTTTGCTCTGAAAATAGATTGTTGTTGATGTTGTTAGGTGCCATCCAGGCAATAGATATACTGTAACTAATTGCTTATATTTTCCCAATTTAAATTCAGGTTCCAATCAAGTTATAGACAAAATTACTTATGTTTCTAAAATGAAAAGTCATACAGACTTTTCATACAGTCACACTATTAT
>VMDO01029719.1:0-22255 GCA_007922755.1 Pedetes capensis | reverse complement strand
TTTTTTTTTTTTTTTTTTTTTTTTTTTTTTTTTTTTTGCAGTAATGGGGGAGTAAACCCAGGGCTTCACATGATAGGCAAGTGTTCTACCACTTAGGTGCATCCCAACCCTTTTATTTAAAACATGGTCTCACTAAGTTGTGCAGGCTGCCTCTGGGCTCAAACTGGTAATCCTCCTGCCTCAGCCTCCCAAATTGCTGGGATTACAGGCAGCCCATACCGTGTGGCTTATATAATATTCCTTTGTTTTGGTTTGGCTTTGGTTTTTGGTTTTTGAGACAGGGTCTTCACTATATAGCTCAAGCTGGCCTGAAACTAAGCTAACTTTGAACTTGTGCTCCTGCTGCCTCAGCCTCCATCCTGAGTGCTGGGCTTTTAGACATGCACCACCACACCCATGTAATATTCTTTTTTTTTTTTTTTTTCTTTTATAGTACTGGAGAGTTGACCCTCAGGACTTTGCACACACTTTATGCAAGTGCTTTCCTGAACTGCACCCTATCCCCCTTTTTCATTTTTTATTTTAATACAGGGTCTAGCCTCAGCCCATGAAGGGCCAAAGGTTGACACCCAGGACTGACATCACACAGGATGAGCCCTAGGTTAAAAATAAAACCGGAAGGAACATGTGTGCTGGGTCCCCTCTCTTTTTGGCTTCTTCTTCACCGTCTTACTAAGTCCATGTCTATGTCTTGGATATCTCTCTCTCTGTAAGTGCTCACATGTATTCTAAGGTATGTACTTAAAAAATTCTATGACTTTGTTTCACTCTCTTTGACTTGTCCTGAAATTCTTTTCTGTAATGAAGCCAAGGATCTGCTTGACCAGAGTGGAGGACCAACTAGGGGAACTCCTCAGGCTAGGAGGCCACGCTGAGCTGTACCTCTCTGCTGTGCCAGGAGTGACGAACCCACCAAATGCAATCAGTTCCTAAATCCTATCAGTTATATTGCAAAAATATCTCCTAAACGCATTTCCTTTCCTTTCCTCCTCACTCTGCCCTACGACTTAGTCCTCACTCTCAGGGTCTCCCACCTGAATCTCCATGATGCTTCCTAACTCACTATGATAGCCAGTCTCCTCCCACCCCAGCACATCCTGGACCACAACCAAAGCTCCTGCTGAACACTTCTGTATCTGTGGTTTCCGCTTACTTTTGGTCTATAGGTAGGGACAAGTCGAATTATTGGGAATATTTCAAAATATTTGCACAATATCTCCCAGTATATCTACTTGCCTAGCTTTGTTCCCTGCCACTCTCTATAACCTGGCCACACGTGTGTGTTCATGCTCTCATTACTTTGTCCTGTCTTTGACTATAGGCTACTATTTCTCTGATTTGTTCCTCCCCAACTTGTTTCCAAACTTCTCATTCATCAAGATCCAATTCAAATGACTCTCTTCAGGAAACTCCCTCTTGAGTCATCAAGAACAACTTAATTGTTCCCTTTGTTATGCTTTAAGAACTTTTGTTCATATCTGCACTTCACATAGTTCACGTAATATAGGGCATGAAAGGCTTAAACAACATTCTGAACAAAACAAGAATTTAACTTTTACTCAGGAGGAATAAGTATACTTTTCCACAATGAGAGAATAATCTGACTCAAAACATGTGCCCACTACAATCAGACTAAGTCAGATTATAGTGGACACACCCTTTGATATCACTGTGATTCCTATTTCCTGGTATGCAGTGCCTTTAGATAAGCCTTCCCTTTGAGTTCAGGCAGAAGCTGGGACTTGCTTTTAACAGAATATAGCAAAGGTGATGGAACATATCTCCCATAATTATGTTACATTATTTGGCAAAGGTAAATGGGTTTTATGGATGTGATTAATGTCTCTAGTTAGATGACTTTGATTAACAGAAGGAGCATTACCCTGGATGGGCTTGAAACAATTAGGTAAGCGAGTCGAAGCAACCAGAGACTCCCTCTCTGGTGCTGGCTTTAAGAAGCAAATTGGCATGCATTCTATAGCCTTAAGGATATGAATTCTGCCAACAGCCAAGGAAACTTGGAAGCAGATTCATATCTAGTCAAGCCACCAGAAGAGAACATTGTTTGGCCAACACCTTGATTTTGCCCTGAGCAGAGGACCAAGCTAATCATATCTGGACTTCTGTCCTACAGAAACTACTGTGAACTAAATTTCTCTAAAGAAGCCACATTTGTGATAAAGATTCTGCAGACTGATTAGAACTTTGAGATTGTGGAGAGATGAAATGTAGCAGAATAAGAGTCAAAATGATTTTGGGATTATCTTGAGTCCTCTTACTAGCCACTGATTACTAACTTCTGAATCTGACCTCACATCCTTGTTACAATTGTAGAAAAATTTAAATCAAAATTTAAGATGCTATAATGTTTGCTTAAAATGTAATTACTAGAACTTAATGTTCCTTGTTTAAAACATACATTCCATCCTGTAGGTCACCTCCCTCCCATCTTCTTGCTTCTTATCTATTTCCATGACAACCTCCACCCTATTAGCCACTTCCCAATTTCTTACAACTGCTAAACTCAGTCTATTGAATGTACTCTCCACCCTGTAAGCTACTTCCCAATTTCTTGTACCATGTAGATGTAACCTGCCTATTTCCATGGTAACTAGATTAACCCACCTACAGATGTCATGAAAGTGGTACACATGTTGTTTAGACCCACAACTCCCACCCTGTGAGCTATATAGCCCCAGGAGAACTGGGGTTTGGGATCAGTCCTGAGAGGACTTGTTGCTGTGGGGTGACCTTGCTATGGCAATACATTTTTTATTTTACCCAACTCCTGAGTCTCTTGAAGTACTTTCAGTTTTTTCATGCGGCTTCATATCATTAGGTAAAACTTTTGGAATATATTACTTCACAGACCACCAGCTTCCATCAACCATAAAGTTAAAAATGTTAAAGCAGCCGGGCGCAGCGGCAAGCCTGTAATCCCAGTGGCTTGGGAGGGGGAGGCAGGAGGATCGCAAGTACAAAATCAGAGTCAGTCTGTGTAACTTAGCAAGACCCTGTCTCAAAAAGTAAAAAAATGGGCTGAGGGTGCAGCTCAGTGGTCCAGCACTTGCAGAGCATGCAAGTGCAAGGCCCTGGGTTCAACCCCCAGTACTGAAAAAAAAAAAAAAAGTTAAAGCATCTAAAACCTATAGAAGAGGTTTCCCTGACTTTGCTATAACTCACCTACCTGATATCCTGCCCAACGAATTTGGCAAATGCATTGATTTATGACTTCTTTTGTTCTATGGCTATAAAACTTAATGTACACTCTTCCCCAGTGGAACATGTCATTTAGAGCTACCTGAATCTGTGTTCTGAGGTCAGAGTCATTGACATTTCACTCAGAATAAGCTACTCTTATTCCCTTTGGAGCAAGAGCTGTGTTTTGTGTCAACACTGTGGTAATAAAAGGTACTGTTTTAAGCCACTAATTTTTTGGCGCTTTATTACACAGCAATAAGAAACTCATATGGTGGGGAATTTCTTCATGTAACAGAATCTTGGACTCAAACTGATGTCAGAGATTCTCTCCCTTGACGTACCTCTAGTCAACCTCCCCTGAACTCTCTTCTCAACGAAGCCCACTTTTGGGCTTCCCTATGTACCTCCGCTTCATCTGGATTTAGCAAGAATCCTGCTAGGTCTGTTCAGCAAAACTCTCCCAACCTCGATCTCTGGTCAAATTCATCCTCTTCCACCACCACAATATCTTATTGCCCTGGCCTGCCTTCAGCAAGAATCCTGTTAGATTGGTTTAGCCAGAAGTCTTCATAGCCTGATATTTACTCTTAGTAATGTTCCATCCACTGGCCTCTACCCTGCTTCTTGGATATAAATCCCCAATTGTCCTTGGGGTATTGAGTTGAGCCCAATCTCGCTCTCCTACAACACGTCCCACTGTAGTAGCCTGCCTTGAATAAAATTTGCCTCATTTTCTTTTGTTTCTTTTTTATTCCCCCAGTACTAGGGGTTGAACACAGGACCTCACCCATGCTAAACAAGAGCTCTAGCATAGAACTGTAACTCCAGCCCCACCTCCTTTGTGTTTTTTGTTTTGTTTTGTTTGTTGAGACAGGGTCTGACCTTGAATCTGTGATCCTCCTCCCTTAGCCTCCTGTGTTGCTGAGATTATAGGCCTAACTCCCTTCCCCTTTTCCTCCTGTCCTTTCTCTTTTTCTACCTGTTCCTCCTTTTTTTTTTTTTTTTTTTTTTTTTTGCTGTGCTGAGGATCCAACCTTAAGCCTCATGCATGCTAGGCAAGCACTCTACCATAGAGCTATACCCCTTAGCCTTTCTTTCTTTTCTTTAACAGAATTTTTATTTTAAAATATCACATTTAATTACAAAGATAAAAGCCTGCCTATACAAATGATCATGTTTATGTATAAAAATATACATACACATATTTGTGTGCATAGTTGTGTAGTTGTGTGTGTGTGTGTATGTGTTTCCACTTGCTTCATCTTTCCCCTTTGAGCAAAAAACACTTTCATCATACAGGAGATGTTGTAATAGTTACTTGAAGGAACAAATAATGAATCCTTATTGTTGTTGCTGTTATTGTTGTTAGATGCCATCAAGTCAGGTCTGACTTATAGAGACCCTGTGTACAACAGAACAAAACACGACTCAACACTGTGCTATGTTAGGCGCTGTGTCAGTGCTTCTCTGCTATTTTGTAGGGTTTTCAATGGCTGATTGGGGATTGTTTCGGGAGTGGGCTGCCAGGTCCTTCTCCCATTTTATGCTGGGGATGGAACCTAGGACCTCAGAAAGCACAGAGCAGCACTCTACTGACTGAGCTTTTAGTAATTATTTTATAAGGTGTTTCATGCAAGGTACAAAAAAGGTCACCATAATATATATACATATATATATATATTTTTTTTTTTTTTTAACCCAACTCCTGAGTCTCTTGAAGTACTTTCAGTTTTCTCATGCGGCTTCATAATCATTAGGTAAAACTTTTGGAATGTATTACTTCACAGACACCAGCTTCCATCAACCATAAAGTTAAGAATGTTAAAGCAGCCGGGCGATATATATATATCTGGGCCAACATACTGTTTTTTCTTCATGTGGCCCTAATATAGATTTCCCAGTAAAGGGGGGGATATGCAATGTTTTACATACTTTCAACTCACCATGCTCAACCAAAATATTGATGTGTATCTCATGGCCTTTTAAGATCTTAAACAGAAAGGGAAAAAAATTTTGTTTCAGTACTTGGGGTTGAACTTAGGGCTTCACACATGCCTTCCAGGTGCTTTACCATCAGTCTGCACTTCCAGTCCACTTTTTACTTTTTATTTTGAGACAGGGGCTAGCTAAATTACACAGGCTGTCTCTAGCCTCGAACTCATGATACTCCTGTCCCCATCCCCATGCCTCCCTAATCATTGGGATTGCAAGCATGCTCTACCAGGCCAGCTAAAAAAATTTTTTTTCACTACTGGGGCACTGAACCCAGTACCTCGCCCATACTTTGCAAGTGATCTACTATGGAGCTGCATCCCTAGCCCCTTTTTAAATTTTTAATCTTGAGACAGGGTGTCATTAAATTGCTACATGCTGCCTCTCACCTCAAACTTGCCATCCTCCTGCCTCTGCCTCCCAAGTCACTGAGATTACAGGCATGCACCACCACACCCAGCCCAGAGAAAAATTATTAAGATTGTTGATTCTGGAGCTAGGATGCAGTGCCATGACTTCTTTAACAAGTGTCATGAAAAGAAAAATTTTAACATTGGTATAATGAGGAAAGAAATTTATTCTATCAAATATCAAGAAGTCCAGAAGTATTGCAGACTTGGGATATAATCTGTGCAGAGGCTTAATTAAGTCTCAAATGTGTCATCAAAGCCCAGACTCTGCATCTCACCACTCTGCCTTCCTAAGCATTAGCTTATCCTCGAAGTGGTTGCAATATGGCTCCAGCAGCAATAAGTGTCATATTTAGAAACATGCATAGGATGAAAAGAAAGGGTTACTTTGAGAGGCATTCTCTTAAAAGTGAGGAAACTTCCCAGGCCTCCTTACTAGTCTTTTCCTCAGGTCTTATTGCCCAGGTCACCTGTTCATTCCTAGTCAGTCCCTAACCAGAAGAATGGGATAACCTTGGATGGACTCCACCTACCCAAGATGCCCCTGAGGTAAATGACTAGGCAGTAAAGCTAAATACGAATTAAATCAAGATTCTCTTAAGAAGAAAAGGACAGGCTGGTGGTGTAGCTTGATGGGCTTGAGACTCTGTGTTGCATCCCCAGCACAGACAAAAAAAAAAAAAAAAAAAGACAAAAAAACAACATATCCACAACAAATCCCAGAGTCACTCTACAAAAAAAGCGAAAATGTACAAAACTTCCAACCCATAAATACAACACTAGGAGAATGAACCCCCACATGTCTGTCAGTTTGACTAGAAGAGATCCATATTTGTGCCTATTCCCAACAAAGGAGATCCAGCTGAATGTGGGAACTATCAAATATCATTAATATCACACGCAAGCAAAATTTTGCCAAATATCATTCAAAAGCGACTGTAGCAGTATATAGACAGGGAACTGTTGGAAAATCAAGTTGGATTCAGAAGTGGGCGGGGAACCAGGGACATCATTGCTGATGTCAGATGGATGTTAGCCAAAAGCAGAGAATATCAAAAAGACGTGTATCTATGTTTTATTGACTATGCAAAGGCATTTGACTGTGTGGATCATAATACATATGGATAACACTTCAAAGAATGGGAATACCAGAGCACCTAATTGTACTCATGAAGAATCTGTACATGAGCCAGTAGGCAGTTGTTCGAACAGAACAAGGAAACACTGCTTGGTTTTAAATAGAGAAAGACGTGCAATTAGGGCTGTATCCTTCCACCATATCTCCTCCATATCTATGCTGAGCAAATAATCTGAGAAGCTGGACTTTATGAAGAAGAACTCAGCATCAAGATTGGAGGAAGACTCATTAACAACCTGTGTTATGCAGATGATACAACTCTGCTTGCTGAAAGTGAAGAGGATTTGAAACATTTACAGATGAAGATCAAAGAACACAGCTTTCAGTATGGACTGCAGCTAAACATCAACAAAACAAAAATCCTTACGACTGGGTCAGCATGCAACTTCACAATAAATGGAGAAAAGATTGAGGAAATCCATGATTTTGCTTTACTTGGTTCTACAATCAACACCTGTGGAAGCAGCAGTCAAGAAATCAAAAAATGCAAAAATCAAGAAATGCAAAAAGTGCAAAAAATTGCTCTGGGAAAAGCTGTGGCAAAGATCTTGAAGGACCCAGCTTAGCCATAGAAAAGCCATCTTATAGATCAGGCTAAGAAAATTTTTCCACTGCCTCAGAGACCCCACCCCTCCCAACTTGGGAGGTCCCAAGCTATCTTAAGCTGCACCAACGTCTCAGAATGCCGAAACCTTCCCCCTTCCCAGGCGCACCTTGCTATTTGATTTAACCAATCAGTTTAAAAGTCAACCAATGTGACCAATCAAAGTTATACCAGTCAGCTAACCCGCCATTTTGCTTCTGTAAGGGCATAAAAGACCCTCGCTTCTGCATTTTGGGGTCTCCAGTTCGAAAGGGCTTGGCAGACCCCGACGCGTCGGACAATAAAATCCTTTGCGCTTGCAGCGGCTCAGGTCTCGTCTCTCATTGGGAACACTTTGGATAGACACGGTGTCCCTCCGGGAAGCCGAGTCTTACAATCTCTTTAAAGTATTGAAAAGTAAAGATGTCACATTGAAGACAAAGGTGCACCTGACTCATGCCATGGTGTTTTCAGTCACATCATATCACTGTGAAAGCTGGACATTGAACAAGGGAGACAGGAGAATTGATGTTTTTGAATTATGGTGCTGGAGATGATTATTGAATATACCATGGACTGCCAACAGAACAAGTCTGTCCTAGAGGAAGTATAATCAGAATGCTCCTTGGAAGCAAGGATGGCCAGACTGCATCTTATATACTTTGGACATGTAGTTAAGAGAGATCAATCCCTCCACTAGATGGATTGACACAGTGTCTGCAACAATAGGTTTAAACATAAATAAGATCGTGTGCCTGGGACAAAATCAGGGACTATTTTGTTCCACTGCACATAGGGTCGCTATGGGTCCGACTGGACCGCACCTAACAGCAACAGCAGCAACAGAACGAACTACACTACAGCATCTACATTAGAAAGAGGCAGAGCAAGCCAGCAAGGGGGTGCAGACCCATAATTCTAGCACTCAGGAGGCTGAGGCAGGAGAATCAACGTGAATTCAAGGCCAGCTTCATTTACATTTCGAGTTTTAGGACAGCCCAGGGCTACACAGTGAGACCTTGTTTCAAAAAACAAAAAACGAACAAACAACAAGAACAAAAAAGGCAGAGCAGAGGGGCGAAAATAAAAAAGAAACATCTCCTTGGCAATTAGCAGCTAACAGCAAGCACGTTTGCATAACATTTTACAGAAAGTTAATGAAGATTTATCTAAAATATTAAACTTAAATATTACCACAAAGAGATATTGCTCTATAATAAGTAATCCAGTGAAGTAACAACCTTTGGAGAAGCAGTAAAGAACACTTACAGGACACACAGAAGATGAGCAAAACAAAAGATGAAAAAATAAAAATCCACAGCAGACATACAGCCTAAGGGTTTTCATCAGTCCCGGAGAGAATCAGACATTAGTATTGAAACTTTTTTTTTTTTTTTTTTTTTTTTTTTTTTTTTTGGTGGTACTGGGGGTTGAACCTAGGCCCTCACACTTGCATGCTCTGCAAGTGCTAGACCACTGAGCTGCACCCTCAGCCCCCTTTTTTTTTAGACAGGGTCTCCCTAAATTACACCTCTGGTCTCCAGTTTGCAATCCTCCTACCTCTGCCTCCTGAGCCACTTGGATTACAGGTGTGCGCCACAGTGCCTAGCCACTTTTTTTTTAAGTACTGGGGTTGAATTCAGAGCCTTGCACATGCTAGAAAAGCACTTCACTATTAAGCTTCACTCCCGGTCCCTTTTTATACTTTTTTATTTTTTCGTTGTACTAGGGAATGAATTCAGGGCATTGTGAATATTTTGCAGGCACTCTGCCACTGAGCTGTATTTACAACCCCTTTTAAATTTACTTTTATCTTGAGACAAGGTCTCACTAAGTTACACAGGTTGCCTCTGGTCTCAAACCTGCGATCCTCCTGCCTCCACCTCCCAAGTCTTTGTGACTGGCATGAACCACCATGCCTGGCTCCCAGTCCCTTTTATTCTTTTTTTTTTTTTTTTCACTTGAGACATGGTCTTGCTAAATTATGCATGTTGTGTCTTGCCTCAAACTTGTAATCCTTCCTCTTCAATTTTCTGAGTCTCTGGGATTACAGGCATGGGCGTTGGTACCTAGTTTCAAAACCTCTGGATGTTGTGCCCAGCTCAATCCCAGAAAAATACTCCAAGACACAAACGGATGGGGAGCAGAAAAGTTTATTTAGACTGGCGGGCGGGCTACTTTCAGTCCCTGAAGTAGACTTTCAGAAAGCAGCATCTGACTCACTTTGGTTAGGGGCTTTATAGGGTAGGGACAGAGAAGCAGAATTACAGAAGCAGGAACTTTTTTACGGTAAATGGGTGGGGGTACAAAGTAAGTTTCCATTTTCCAGAGCTCAGCTCTGTACTGGAATTCCTGAATTTGACCTTTTACAAGGTTATTTTGTGACACCACCTTTTTCTTAATCCAACCCTTAGGCAGGCACAGCCATTTTGTTACACAACTGCACTTATCAGCTTTTGTTGAGGGCTGGTTTTCAGGGAAGCAGTGATTTTAAAGTGACCTTAGGTCTGCTCTCACATGGACATCACTGAAAGTTAGTTTTATACAGTTATGTTTAATTCAATTATAGTAAATTGTACATAATTATACCAGTACTTTATGGATTTGAGTCCTAAATTTAATGAAATCTCCTGAAATGGTTAATCTGTTAAAAAAATATTAAAGGTGTAAAAATCAAATGATGTATAACTACGCATTTATGAATTACCTTAGTTGAAAAACTGAAATTATAAAAATAAAGCCAGGTGCCATGGCATGTGCCTATAATCCCAGCGACTTGGGGTGGCTGAGACAAGAGGATTTCCAGTTTGAGGCCAGAGTTTTCTGCAACCTAGCAAAACCCTGTCTCAAAAAATAAAAAAGGGACTGGGGATACAGCTCAGTGGCAAAGCATTTGCCTAGCATGTGCAAGGCCCTGAGTTCAACCCCCAGTACAGGGAAGTGAAATAAAAGAACCACCTGGAAAAACACAAGCTATACAGAAAACTGACTTCCTTTAGTAGGTAAAAGAGAGCTATAGTATCTTCTCTAAGAACATTTAAAACACCTGTGGTGCACACCTGTAATCCCAGCATTCAGGAGATGAGGCAGAAGGATCTTCTGTTCAAGACCAGCATGGGCTACATAGCAAGACGCTGTCTTGAATAAAAATACTCTTTGTTTCTTTGGGCTGCTGTAACAAAACGTAATAGACTGGGTGGCTTAAATAACAAACATTTATTTCTCACAGTTCTAGGGTCCGGGTCCAGCATCAAGGTGCAAGAAGATTTGGTGTCTGGTCAGGGCCAGCTTCCTGGCTTAAAAACTGTTCCCTCTGGCTGTGAGCTCACTTGGCCTTTTCTCCATAGGAGCTCTTGGAAAAAAGGTCTTTCCCTTCCTTAAGACAGTACTAGTCTCATCCTGAAGTTCCCACTGTCCTGACGTAATCTAGATCTAATTACTTCCCCAAAGCCTGTATCCAAATCACCATCACACTGGGGGTCAGGACTTCAACGTACAAAGAAGGGCCACAAACATTCAGCCCATAGCAGAAATAAATCTTAACTAGGCTTTGGTTTCATTTCTCTGAGAATGCAGACTCCTCCTTTTTTAAAATTATTTTTATTAAGGATACAGATTGGAGTATGAGTAGGCAAATTATAGGGGGTTGGGAAGGTGCCTTGACAGGAAAGACTTCTGGTTTCTACCTGGTTCCCCTTCCAATAAATTAACAGTACCAATGATCCATAGCCCAATGATTGCCATTGTCCTCACCCTTACCCCAGGGAATGGTGACTGATAGGGATGCAGGGGTCTGGTGAAGGAGGAGCCTGCCTCATCTGGCAGACATTTTTAATAAAGTGACAGATGTCACCAGAGATCACCAGTTTCTCCAGGCTATTCTTTATTCAGGTTGGTCCTTCTCAGATTGCCTGGAGAAAGGCTACCATGGCAGTTTAGTGAGGAGCTAGAAGCAAAGGGAAATGTGGGTGTTTCCTAGTGCCTCCTGGATAACAAACACCAGTAAAAATTTAATCATCAAAACTCTAGTCCTTTAGAGGTGTTTCACGGTGATTGAATGCTCTCCTCTTCTCCTGTCTTGTACCCCCTCAACTTTATCTTAATTTTTAAAATTCCTTCTTCCCAAGAGCAAAGCAAAGGGGATTAAATATATTAAATTGTTACTTCCTCTTTTCCGGTGAGGATGTGGGAAGCTAAAATCGTCTTTTTATTTAATTTGGGAATTATGTATGGATTTGTGTTGGGATTTTCAGGTTTTATACAAGACTATCCCAGTGCTTTTTTTGATTTCTACAGGGCACATGAGGCTTGGTTCCTCTCAGGCTGGGCTCGGAAAACTCCCTGGAGCAGATTAACTGCACTTGGTTTAAGAAACTGGTGGAAGGAAACATCCTTTGTTATGAGACTGTTGTTGTTAGGTGCTATCAAGCCAGGTCAAACTCACAGCGACCCTATATTCAACTGTAGGAAACACTACCCAATACAGTCACATGCACATTATCTTTTTATGTTTGCACCTATTGCGGCCACTGTTTTTTCTCATTTTTAGTGCCACATCAGCAACTGGAGGTCCCAAGGGCTTTACTCCATACACCTTCTACCTTTCAATAGGCAGAAATTTTTTAAAAGGCGAACCGAAGGCAGCTTCTTTTCACAAGCAAGGACTCTTATCCTTTTTGTCCCGTGTATTATATGCTTGATTGCTTTACTGGTTGTGGCTCTCAAAGTCTACACAATTCCCTGGTGCGTGATCCCACCACGGCCTGAAAACTAGGACGCTGAACAGTTTGTTTTCGGGCAGTTTAGGGCTTGTGGGCGATGGGAAGTACCATGTCCTCTGTGTTCTAGAGACAGCACAAGAAAGAGGCGAACCCCGCAGTCCCTCCCCAGCCAGTCCTTGGGGGGCTCCGGGAGAGCACACCCCCAGCGCGCTAGGTGAAGCAAGGCGCCGCTGAGATTTAGGGAGCCCTAACAGCTCACCGGGTAAAGGCGGCCCAGTCCAGCGCGGTGCCGAGAGCTGAGAGGCGCAGGGCGGCCACCAGAGGTCGCGAGCTTCCACCATGGCGGCGCCTCGGCCGGGAAGGAAAAGTGGTCCGCCAGCGAGAAGGGGAAGCGGCGTCCCAGGAGCCCACGGGAAGAATGGAGCCCTGCCTCGTCCTTGAGCTGCAGGTCTCGGCGCCCTTCACTGCCTGTCCTCCATTCCTACCATCCCAGGGAGCCCGCCTCGACCTGCGCTCGCAGGGTGACCTGGGCGCCAGGGCAGGGACAAGAGCGCCCTCCGCTGCGCGCCCACCTCGCGGTCCCACGCCCAGTTCGAGCCGGAAGCCTGCAGGGCGGTAGCAACCAGGGCTTCAGGGCGCAGCGACCGGAGGGACCAGGACCGGGCTCCAGGAACCGGGCACAACGGCCTTCCAGGCTGCCGAGACCGCGGCTGCCGCGCAGGAGCTGGGGCGCCCAGGCGTCGCAAGCCCCGCCCCTCGGCCGGCGCCCTGACAACGCGAGCGCCCGGGCTGTGCCGCGCTCCCCGCCCCTCGGCGGCCGGCACCAGGCGGGGCCCGGGCTACATAGCCGCCGCCACCGTCGCGGCAGGAGCAGCCGCTACTCTGCAGAGCGGGGCCCCGAGCGGGGCCGGGGGTGGGGGCCTGGGCCCTCTCTCCACCTTCTCCCGCCATGAGCCAGGGAAGTCCGGGGGACTGGGCCCCCCTCGATCCCACCCCCGGACCACCAGGGCCCCCAAACCCCTTCGTGCATGAGTTACATCTCTCCCGCCTCCAGAGGGTGAAGGTAAAGTGTGGGGAGAGGGCGTCCGGAGGACTCGTGGGGATGGGGAAATGGGGCCATTTAGAGCCGTGGCAGAGTTGGGATGCGAAAAGGAGGCGCCTGAGAAGCCTGCGGAGCGAGAGTCGGAGGATGCGCACGTGGGGGCAGCCGGAGGTGGGCGAGGAGCCCTGGAGAGGACGTGGGCTTTGGGAGGTAGACAGGCTCCAAGACGTGGAAGAATTGGGTAGGTGAGGGTGGAGGACTGCAGGGGACCCAGAGGTAGGAGAGATGGAGGACACTGGGGAGTGCAGATTACATCTTGCGGAGGCTGACCGGCTAGGATGGAGCTGGAGGCTACGGGGAGCGGTGGGTGGGGGCAGGGGCATGGGCGTGCAGAATGATTTCCCGTGCTCTGATTTAGAAGACAGTTCTGGGCCCAGAGTCTGCGTATCTGTGCCCTTCCAGCACCCCCTTTTCCGTACACCCCGCACTGCAGCACCGCCCGGCGGGGGCAGGGAGACTGGAAAGGGGGTTGGCTACAGGAAGTGGAGGGCCGCACCGCCTAGGGGAACCAGGAGGTGGGGTGGAGAGGAAGTGTCCAAGGTTTCTGCTGTCATTACCTCCAGGGGCTAGATTTGTTTACCTGCTCTCTCCCCAGGGCAGCCTATGGAGTCACCCTGGCTCCTGGCAACCCCTACATTGAGGAATGGGGCTGAGGCTTCCTCTTCCCCAACTGCCAGTACTAAGGATTGCTGTTCGGCAGCACTGGGAACTTACCTGAGGCTTGAAAACTGAATCTCTTTACTGTTTCCAACCCTCTGCCTCCCAAGCCTGAAGTGGAAAGAGCTGTGCACTGTTTGACGGAGGAGCTATTTATGGAAAGAGATGTGGGGGAGGAGGACTTATCTCTAGCCTACTGTACATCCAGCACAATGCGCGACACTTTCACATACATTTTCTCATTTAATCTTCTTACCAGCCCTTCCAAGTGTGCTATGCATTTTATGACATTCACCTTTCTGGGTTGGGTCAGAACCAAATGAGAAATGGGAAAAATTAAGGCTTCTGGTTCTATTAATGTTTTCTCCTCCTGTCCTCACTAGTATATTCTTCCCACTTGGATCCTAATCCTTCTCCGGTTCCCCAGCACCTACACCTGCCAAGGGTGATGACTCTCAGCTCTTGGCTAGTTCCTTGCTGTAGAGGAGATGCTGTGGAGGGAGTGTCTCCCAGCCCACCTAAGTGACCTTCTCTCCCACCCTCTGCAGTTCTGCCTCCTGGGGGCACTGCTGGCCCCCATCCGAGTGTTTCTAGCCTTTATCGTCCTCTTTCTCCTTTGGCCCTTTGCGTGGCTGCAAGTAGCAGGTCTTACTGAGGAGCAGCTTCAGGAGCCAATTACAGGATGGAGGAAGTAAGTGGGGAACCAGCCCCAGATCCGGCTTCTCTTCCCTGCTGTCTATTCTGCTCCCCCTTAGAGGAGGAGGAGGGCTCTGTAACTGTATTGCCTAGCCTGGGTAGGCAGATGAGTCAGCCAAGCCTCCACCTGGTACCCAGGACCTCACCCCAGCATGATGTGCCATGGCATGTCTCAAGGGGGCCAGACTTAATTCCTGTGCCCAAGTATTTGAGGGGGAAAAAAGGTGCCCTACTTTCCCATGCCTGAACAGGGGTTGGTGAGGGTCAGAACTGCTGCCTCCACTGATCCCCAGCCTTGCCCTGGCAGGACCGTGTGCCACAATGGGGTGCTGGGCCTGAGCCGCCTGCTCTTTTTCCTGCTGGGCTTTCTCCGGATTCGCGTTCGGGGCCAGCGGGCCTCTCGCCTTCAAGCCCCTGTCCTTGTTGCTGCCCCCCACTCCACTTTCTTTGACCCCATTGTTCTGCTGCCCTGTGACCTGCCCAAGGTTGTGTCCCGAGCTGAGAACCTTTCCGTGCCTGTCATTGGAGGTGAGAGAGTTCAATAAGGTGAAAGAGAGGGATCACAAAAAGTGAGGCATGGGCCGGGTGCCTGTAATCCCAGCGGCTAGGAAGGTGGAGGCGGGAGGATCGCAAGTTCGAGACCAGAGGCAGTCTGCGTAACTTAGCCAGACCCTGTCTCAAAAAAGTTAAAAAAAAGGGCTTGGGGCACAGCTCAGTGGTCCAGCACTTGCAAAGCATGCAGGTGTGAGGCCCTGGGTTCAAAAACTCCAGTACTGCAAAAAAAAAAAAAAAAAGTGAAGCATGGAAGCACTGGAAAGTTGGACTGGCTTCAGGTGGGGAGGGAGCAGTTCAGAGGGATCTCCACTGTTGGCAAATGAAATGCAAAGTAACACCAAGGTCAACCAGTCTCTTAGACTCTGAGAGCTGGGGCACAGAGAAGGTGTTGGGGACAGCCCTGATCAAGTCTCTAAAAGGACAACATACAAAAAGTGGATTGTTCCCAGGGCAAACCAATAACTAAGAAACATACTGTTGAAGAACTAGATGTTAATGCCCCCCAGACCAGAGCCAAGTGACTCCTCCTCTTATCTTTTCCCAATCCCAGCCCTTCTTCGATTCAACCAAGCCATCCTAGTGTCCCGGCATGACCCAGCTTCTCGACGCCGAGTGGTGGAAGAAGTCCGAAGGCGAGCCACCTCGGGAGGCAAGTGGCCTCAGGTGGGTAAGGGTCTCATGACCCTCTCCTCCCCTTCTGTGTGCTCCTGAAGAGGCTTCCCTTTCCTCTCCAGCTTATTCTGCACTTCAGGGTTTATTCCCCCACAGGTACTGTTTTTTCCTGAAGGCACTTGTTCCAACAAGAAGGCTTTGCTTAAGTTCAAACCAGGTGAGTGAAATGATGGCGGTAAGGCCACAGACAAAAGGAGCCCCAGCTTTGGGAAGGAGTAACCCACAAAATAGAAGGGTGGTAAGGGTTGAGGGAAAAAGGGAGACAGAAAACATCCTGCCTAGTCTGACAAGTTGAAAAGTCAGAAAATTTTAAATGAGTGGAGCAGGGACCATGTCATTTGGGAACTGGCCCAGACCCCCATACTTTATGCCATCTGGCTACCTCCACACTAACCTCTGCCTGGTGGGGGGTGGGGGGTGGAAATGGGATTTAGGAGCCTTCATCGCGGGGGTGCCTGTACAGCCTGTCCTCATCCGCTACCCCAACAGCCTGGTGAGTCTTATTTCAAGAAAGGGTGGAGGCGGGGAGCATGAATGCACAGTAAATGGGACTGAGTGAAAACTCTTGGTGCCATGTTGGAGTGTATATTTGTGGGTGGGGCAGGAGGTGGGGTCATGGCCTCTGCTCAAAGAGAATTGGCCAGTTTCAGCAAAGAAAAGTAATGTTCTTCCCCCTCCTGTGCTTCTCCCGTAGGACACCACCAGCTGGGCTTGGAGGGGCCCTGGAGTGTGAGTTCTGGTTCTGGGGGGAAGGACGGGGTTGGAGAGCAGGGTCCATCAGAGAATACCTGGCCTATGTTTCAACTTCCCTAAGAGGTGAATGGCCCTTCCTCATTTAGGGACTGAGAGAGTTGTACAGGAGATGCCCCATTCCCTCTAATCCCTCCCAATATGATCTGGCAACGCTTTCAGCTCTCCCACCTGAATCACACATGCTACGATCCTGGCTCCTCCTCACTAACTCTTCTGTGTTCTGAAGTGATGTTTTCTCCTAAGCTGTCCCTTCTGAAGAACCAGCACCCTCAGGCATGCCTCATCCCTCCTCCCTCCATTACCTAAGTTTCCTCTGGCCCACAGTTCTTCCTCTGCCATGTCCCTGCAGCTCTACTCTCTTTCCCTGGCTACCTTTCTGGGCCTTTCCTCAGGCTCCCAACCACACACCCACCCAGCTGACAGTATGACTAGGAGTCATCTTTTTGTGTCAGTGGGCAGAACTTTGGCACTCCCCTCCTCAAGGTAGGAAGAGCCCATAGATATGGGTGAATATCATGGTCTTTCTTCTCTTAGACTGAAAGTTCTCTGGCTCACAGCCTCCCAGCCCTGCAGCATTGTGGACGTGGAGGTATGACCCCCACAGGTGGGGTGAGGGAATGGACATCATGGACCCCCAAAGCCTTGGGAAAAGTGTGGGAGTGGCCATTCCTCACTTTGATAAGAATTGTGTGTGTCTGTGTTTCAGTTCCTCCCTGTGTATCAGCCCAGCCCAGAGGAGAGCAGGGACCCCACCCTCTATGCCAACAATGTCCAGAGGGTCATGGCACAGTGAGTGTTCCAGAAAGTATTTCCTGGAGCAAATACACAAGTCACAGGAACCACAAGGAGGAGGTGGAGGGGCACAATTGCGAGGCAACATAAGTTGGAGGAGGGCTGTGGGATGGCTGAGACTGAGGAGGGAAAGATAAAGGAGCCAGACCTCCTCTTCCCTTGTCTGTGGGCCAGAATCCGTAACGAACTTTTGGGGTTTCTTCCCCTTCTGCTCCATCCCTCTTCATCCTGTAGGGCCCTGGGCATTCCAGCCACTGAATGTGAGTTTGTAGGGAGCTTGCCTGTGATTGTGGTGGGCCAGCTGAAGGTGGCCTTGGAGCCGCAACTCTGGGAACTGGGAAAGGTGCTTCGGAAGGCTGGGTAAGTAACCACGAAGATGAGGGCACAAGCAATGTCAAGAACAGAGAGAGGGAATAAGAAGAAAAGGGACAAATGGGAAAGAGGAAGGAAAAGCCTTTTTGAAAAATGGGGCTGGGCATGGTGGCACACACATAATCTCAGGATTCAAGAAGCTAAGGCAGGAGGATCAAGAGTTTGAGGCCAACTTGGGCTACACAGCAAGACCCTGTGAAAAGAAAGAAAGGAAAAGAGGAATGGAAAGAGAAAAGAAGTGAGAAGATAAAGGAGATTTTAAAAATAAATAAACCAAGCAAGGTGGCACATGCCTATTATACCAGCAACTTGGGAGGCAGAGGCAGGAGGATTACAAGGTCAAGGCCAGAGGCAACCTGCATTACTTAGCAAGACCCCATCTCAAGATAAAAAATTTTGAAAAGGGGAGCTGAGGGTACAGCCCAGTGGTAGAGCACTTGCAAAGAGTGCACAAGTGCACAAGGCCCTGAGTTCAGCTTCCTAGTACCACCAAAAAAAAAAAAAAAAAATTTAAAGTAAAGGAAAGGGAAAACGGAAGGATATGTAAATACATAATAACACAGATGAAAAAAGTAAAAAGGGCTCTCAAAGGACTACAAGTCAGTACATCTTAGAAAAGTATCAGTTGAGAGGCCTAGGGTGAAGCTCAGCCCTATAGCACTTGCTTAGCATCTATGAGGCCCAGCGTTTGAGCCCCAGCACCACAAGGTAAAAAAACAGCAGCTGAACCTGTGCTGGGAGAATGCTGGAGGCAAGGTTCTGCTTCAGGGTATGTCCCGGGAGACACTGAGTTACTCTCTGCTTTCAACAATTCCATTGTAGGCTGTCCCCTGGCTGTGTGGACACTGGGGCAGAGCCAGGCCGGAGTCGAATGATCAGCCAGGAGGAGTTTGCCAGGCAGCTACAGCTTTCCGATCCTCAGACAGTGGCGGGTGCCTTCAGCTACTTCCAGCAGGTAAAGGAGCTGGCACACAGAGGGCAGAATCCAGGGCTTGCCCTCCAGGTCAACATGCTCAGCATTTAGGGATGCCATTAGATGCCCAACGGGAAGTCTGCACTGGACGTTTGAGCAACTGTTGATAAGTGGCCATCTTCCAAGATGTACTGGGAGATTCATTTTGTGCCAAATATCTAGTAGATTGAAGACCAATGTTATAACCATGTGAGGAAGAACAAGGGAGAAATAATCAACCATTGGAGTCCATCACATTAGAGACTGGCTAAAGATCAGGAATCATATGACCATGTGGGACACTGGGTAAGGGTCTTCAAAAGAAGAGTCATGACAGTTAGGTGGGTGGATGACATATAGAAAAAAAACACCCCTGGACAGGTTAGACAATATGGAATTTGAGACCCAGAAGTATTGTACTTCTTGGGCAGATTTTTTTCAAATATTCTGTAGCTCCTCTAGGGGATTACAGAAGTGACTCAAAGAGTCTTGGCAATCTGTATTTCCTGGGATATAGCCAAGTTTCTCTGTCAAATTGCTCTCCCCACCCAGCAAGTGCTAGGGATGTAGCCCAAGGCTTCAAGCATGGTGGGCAAGCACTCTACTACTTAGATACACCCCAGTCCTTCAGAGAGTTCTTTTTCTTCTAAGTTGCAGAATGGCTGTCAGCATCCTCTCAAGGCTCATGAAGAGTGGCTAGATGTGTGGTGGCACACTTTTTTACAATCTCAGCACTCAGGAGGATTGCAAATTTGAAGCCAGCCTGGGCTACATGGCAAGACCCTGTCTAAAGCACACACACGCACACAATACAGAGTGACTACCTATTCGGATTCCTGAAATTGGGGCAGGATGTTCCTGAAAGGAGCTTCCCTACCTCAGCCAACGTGTCCCCCATAGAGCTGGCACAGCAGGCATCTTGCTTGGATTTTTTATAAGAAATTAGGCCAGTGACTCCCTTCTGTCTGTTGGACCAGTTCTCCCACATAGGCTGACTCAGGGAGAGAACCAGTTTGTCCAGCTTGGGACCAGGAATGTCCTCCCATGTCACGTCAGAAACTTGATGGTGACTTCAGGATTCCTAAGGGATTCCCTAACATTGCTTCTTATCGAATGTCATTGAATCAGATCCAACTCATAGCAACTCTGTGTACAACAGAACAAAACACTACCTGATACTGTGCCAGGCACATAATCTTTTTATGTTTGAGCCCATTGGTGGAGCCATTATGTTTCTTCTTATCTTGAGGTATGCCACATCAGCAACTGGGGGTCCCAGGAGCTTTACTCCATTCCTGTCATTAAGGTGGACTTTACTTTGAGGAGGCGATTCTTCCCCAGTTGTTTCTTGAATGCCTTCTAGCCTCAGGGGCTCATTTTCAGGCACTATATTGCCAGTGTTTCTCGCTATTCACAGGGTTTTCAATGGCTAATGGTTTTAAGGTCTGCAGCCATAGCACGCTGGCATCCAATTCGCCTGATCTCAAAAGCTAAGCAGGGTTGGTCTGGTTAGTCCTTGGATGGGAGACCACCTGGGGATACCAGGTGCTGCAGGCTTGGGAGAAGGACCTAGCAATCCACTCCCAAAACAATCTGCCATTGCAAACTGTGAATAGCAGAGAAGCACTGACACAGTGCCAAGGATGGCACAGTGTCAGGGAGTGTTTTGTTCCATTGGTACACAGAGTCGCTGAGTCAGACCCAACTTGACAGCACCTAACAATAACAACACTTGTTTCAGGAGTGGACTGCAGGGTCCTTCTCCCTAGTCTGTCTTAGTCTGAAAGCTCTCCCCACATTGCTCTGGTTTCTTTCTGACCCTCCAGGATGCCAAGGGTTTAGTTGACTTCCGAAATGTGGCACTTGCACTGGCAGCTCTGGATGGGGGCAGGAGCCTGGAAGAGCTGACTCGGCTGGCCTTTGAGGTACTGGGCGTGTGGGGGGACCACCTAGTGAGTATGCTTACCCAACACCAGGCCTGTATGGTGTGCTATTCCAAGTAACTCCTACATAGTCCTACCCAGTGCCACACTGATTAAAACTACAGAGCCCTGGTGTCTCTTGTGTTGAAGCTTAGCTGGGAACAAGAAGAGGGCAAAAGCTGTAAAGTTTACAGTTCTCCTGCAGAAGGGGCCCGCAAGGTCCAAGAGGGCCTACAGGCAGCACTTCTGGAAGAGGAGGAGCCATCAGGCAGACCTGCTGGTCCGTGTGAGGCCACAGCCCAAGGAGAGAGCTTGACGTGGAGCCCTTTCTGTCCCAAGCTCTTTGCTGAGGAGCAGGTAGAGGGACCTGGCCGCCTGCTCTACAAAGACGGCTTCAGCACCATCCTGCACCTGTTACTGGGTTCACCCCACCCTGCCGCCACCTCTTTGCATGCTGAGCTGTGCCAGCCAGGACCCAGCCAAGGCCTCTCCCTCTGTGAGTCACATGCACTCGGATACCATCAGCACCGAGGACTTGGAGAAGAGAGCCCTGGGGTGGGTGGGAACATGGGTTAGCAGCCAGTGTTGGGGATCAGGACCTCTGAGAGGTGAGGCTGGGAGGAACCATCTAGAAATGGAGAGAACACAGACCTGGGTTTGAGAAGGTAAACAGATTAACAGGGCAGAACACATCAGTTCTGAGAAACAGGAGGGGACATCCTCTCATTCCTGGGTCTTTTTACTTTTTTCCCTTTTTCTTACTCATCCAGGTCAGTTCCAGAACTTCTCCCTCCATGACCCACTCTATGGAAAGCTCTTCAGCACCTACCTGCGCCCTCCACACACCACTCGAAGCACCTCCCAGATACCAAATGCCTCATCCTCAGGCAGCCCCTCCGCTCTGGCCAATGGGACTGCACAAGCACCCAAGCAGAAGGGCGACTGAGCACCTCAGCCTCCCATGCTTCGCCTCAGCTCAAATCCAGCCCTGCACTCAGGGCAGCGCCAGGGGCCTCCCCTATGCCTCAACCCCATCTCTGTTCCTGTTTGATTTTTGGTTATCATTGTTTGTGGGTTTTTTTTATTTTATTTTAATTTTTTGTTTGGCTGAGTTTTTTTGTAAGAAACTATTTTATATATAAATATAAATATATATCTATTAAAAAAATGAAGCTCAGTCATATTGGTGGTATTGTTAGTTGGGAAGGAAGGGATGAATGGTTGCAAGATCCCATAGGAAGATCCAGAAAATTCCAAAGGTCAGTCCTCTTGACAAAGCTGGATAAATTCACTCCTAGGTGGAGAGAGTTCTTTCCTGTACAGAAATTATACAGAGATTTCATGTGCTCCCCTCTCATTATCATCTAAAAATGCACATTTTATTATTATTATTATTATTTTGACATTACTTAGGCATTGAACCCAGGGCCTCACACATCCTTTGCAAGTGCTCAGCTACTGGGCTGCACCCTCAGCCCAATACTTTTTTAAGTTACGCAGGCTTCCTCTGGCCTCAAACTTGTGATCTTCCTGGCTCCACTTCCCAAGTTACTGGGATTACAGGCGTACACCACAGCTCCCAGAAATGCACATTTTAATGGACTTCCTCATGAACCTCTTTTCAGCCCATTCCCTTTTGTTCTGTCCTCATTAAAGATTAAAAAATAGCTTACTACCATTCCATATTTAACAATCCTACTGAGAGTTGGTTCTGTTGCCCACAGTAGGATCAGAGAG
>VMDO01029718.1:0-22279 GCA_007922755.1 Pedetes capensis | reverse complement strand
AGTCTCACACATTGTTTTGCCTTAGTGACTGCAACTGGTAGGTGAATAAAGGTAAGCCCGATGTGCAGGCGCCTGTCATCCCAGCACTCGGGAGGCTGAGGAGGGAGGATTGTGAGTTTGAAGCCAGCCTGGGTTACACGACAAGTTCAAGGCCAGCCTGGGCTTCATAGCCAGCCCTCATTAGGAAGGAAGGAAGGAAGGAAGGAGGGAGGGAGGGAAGGAAGGAAGGAAGGAAGGAAGGAAGGAAGGAGGGAGGGAGGGAGGGAGGGAAGGAAGGAAGGGAAAAAAGAAAGAAGAATAAACAATAAACAATCGTTTTCAGCCTCCAGACAAGTGTTATTATAGCATGATATGGTCCCTGCATTACAGGGTGACGTGAGAATTTAGGAAAGTCCCAGAGACGTTTGCATGGGGCTGTAATAGACTTCAGCTGCTCCAGTTACCCCTATACAAGCGGGAGCGGTGAGGGAGCAATTTGAATGGAAGCGCGTCTGTGTTTTATGATTGTCTTTTTCTTTCCATGGCACTGGGGACGGCACCCGTGGCCTTGGGCCTGCTAGGCAGGTGCTCTCCCTCTGAGCCACAGCCCTCAGCAGCCTGCCTTCTAAATAGAGGTGGACCTCTGTGTCTGCAGGTCTTGCATCTGCAGATTCATTTCACAGTGGATTCATTTCACATGGTGGAAAAAAAACTGCATCTGTATGGAACATATACAGTCTTTGTCTTGTGATTCCCTAAAGAGTACAGCAGAACTGCTGTTTGCACGGCATTTATCATGAATGAGGTACTCGAAGTCATTGAGAGTTGATTTAAAGTGTATGGGAGGGGCTGTCGGGGCAAGTCAGTGGGAGAGCACTTGCCTAGCATGCATGAGACCCTGGGTTCCATCCTTAATAATTATAAATAAAGTAAAATCTATAGGCCAGGCACAGTGGTGCAGGCCTGTAATTCTGGCTTCTCCGGAGGCTGAGGCAGGAGGATCAAGAGTTCAAGGCCAACCTGGGCAACTTCACAAGACTCTGTTTCAATATGAAAATGAAAACAGGCTAAGGATGTAGCTCAGTGATAGAGTGCATGCCTGGCAGGTGAGAGGCCTTGGTTTGATCCACAGCACCAGATGTATATACACACACAGGCACACGGACACATACCCAAAATATATGCACTTTGGGGGGGGGGGCAGCACTGGGGGTTGAATCCAGGGCCTTGCACTCGCATGCTCTGCAAGTGCTGGACCACTGAGCTGCACCCTCAGCCCATTTTTTTACTTTTTGAGACAGGGTCTCGCTAAGTTACGCAGACTGCCTCTGGTCTCGAACTTGCGTTCCTCCTGCCTCCGCCTCCCAAGCCACTGGGATCACAGGCGTGCGCCACAGCGCCCATCGATATATATGCATTTTAAAAGATGTTATCTGTGTATTACTTTTAAAAGTTGCGTTATGATGGTCGCCACTTTGAGTACCTCTTGTAATCGCAGCAAACATGACTTGTTATCATCTTTTATTATCAGTTTATTCAGGGGTTTTTCCTTCCTTTCTTTCTTTCTTTCTTTCTTTCTTTCTTTCTTTCTTTCTTTATTTGGGGATTGAACCCAGGGCCTTGCACATACTTTACAAGCACTGTACTGCTGGCCTGCACCCCCACCCTCCCTTTTTACTTTTTATCTTGAGAGACCATCTCGCTAAATTAGCAAGCTGCCTTTGGCCTCCAACTTGCAGTCCTCCTGCCTCAGCCTCCCAAGTGGCTGGGATTACAGGTGTACACCACTGTGCCTGCCAATTACAACTTTAATAGTTAAAATGTGTACACATTTGTTGAGCACCATTTGTATACACACATGCATACAGAGGATGTCCATAGGTCCCATGCAAATACTCCACCATCTTGTTGTTGTTGTTGTTGTTGTTGTTGTTGTTTTCGGTACTGGGGGTTGAACCCAGAGCCTCGCACTTGCATGCTCTGCAAGTGCTGGGCCGCTGAGCTGTACCCTTAGCCCATTTTTTTACTTTTTGAGACAGGGTCTTGCTAAATTACACAGACTGCCTCTGGTATTGAACTTGCGATCCTCCCGCCTCCGCCTCCTGAGCCACTGGAATTACAGGCGTGCGCCACGGCTTAATACTCCACCATTTTATAGAAGGGACTTGAGTGTCTTGAGGGTGGTGACATCCTGCCCGCGGGTGGCGGGGTCCCTCAGTCCCCCGTGCATACCGAGTGAGGAGTGCACATCGCTGGGCTTGTCTGGTGGTAATGTCACCAAAGGACACCCACGCCCACCGCCCAGAGACCTCAGCCTTGGCTTTCTGTCCCGCAGATCTCCAGGCCCAGCCCCCGCTCCTCTGCCGCCCATGCCGCTGGGACTCGGGCGGCGGAAAAAGGCGCCTCCGCTGGTGGAGAATGAGGAGGCGGAGCCGGGCCGAGGCGGGCTGGGCGTGGGCGAGCCGGGACCCCTGGGCGGAGGCGGGGCAGGGGGACCCCAGATGGGCCTGCCCCCGCCTCCCGCAGCCCTGCGGCCCCGCCTCGTGTTCCACACCCAGCTGGCGCATGGCAGCCCCACGGGCCGCATTGAGGGCTTCACCAACGTCAAGGAGCTGTACTGCAAGATCGCTGAGGCCTTCCGGCTGCCTGCGGCTGAGGTACCCCTGGGGAGCAGGTGGGGGAGGGGGCGGAGAGGGGCCCAGGACAGGGCTTGTGTCCTGCTAGACAGCGGGGCCTTAGGGGCAACCCTTGCATTGCGGGCACTGGGGTAGCCACAGGTGCAGGCTAAGTTCTTATTAGGCCTTGGGAGGCCTGCACTCCGGTAGTTTTTTTGGGGGGTCTCAGAGCAGGGGTGAATGTTGAGTTCCTATCAGGCAATGGGAGGCCCCCACCCCAGGGGATTGGAGAGAGCTGATGGCCGTAAGTAGCTCAGTTCCCGGCATGCCTTGGGAGGCCTCTGTCTGACGGGCATAGGTGGGCACTGATTTCCCATCAGGCCGTGGGAATCAGCACCCCAGCAGATTGTGAGGGGCCCATGGCTCCAGGTGGACACTGAGTTCCCATCAGGCCCTGGGAGGCCCATGCCCTGGCACACCGTGGGCCTGGAGGTCAGAAGCAAGACGCCCTTCTTCCTGATGCGCTGGAGGGCTTACCCCAGGACTGTATGGGTGGAGAGAGGCTGGCAAGGGGGGCCACCGTGAGGCCCAGCAGGAAGTGGGCGGAGCAGTCTCAGGAGGCAGGATGGGACTCTGGGCCCCTTCACTGCCTGGACAAGCACTTATTGAGTGTTCACTGTGGACCAGACTCCATGGCCTTGAAACAGCAGTAGGTTCTTTTTGCTCAGATAGAGCCCTTGGTCCTAGCTGGGCTTGGTGGCGCACGCCTGTCATGCCAGCGACCCAGGAGGCTGAGGCAGGAGAATAGCGAACTGGAGGCCAGAGGCAGCCTATGTAACTTAGGGAGACCCTGTCTCAAGATAAAAATAAATAAATAATGGGCTGGGGGTGCGCTGTAGTGGTAGAGTACTTGGGAAGTATGTGTGAAGCCCTGGGTTCAACCCCCAAGATGAAAGAAGGAAGGAGGGAGCAAAATGGAAAGGAAGGAAGGATGGGAGGGAGCGGAGGAAGGAAGGAAGGAAGGAATCCTAGACTAAGCACAGCTGACCTGTCCGTGTGGGGTCCTGCCCTGGCTCTGAGGACGCAGGAGCCAGGCCCTGGGATGGAGACCCCCCCATTCCTGTCCTAACCGTCCACCCCACCTAGCATAAGGACCCCGAGGAGGAGGCCCCGCCCCCTGGGACAGCGAGCTTGTCCCCCCTTGCAGGTGATGTTCTGCACCCTCAACACCCACAAGGTGGACATGGACAAGCTGCTGGGCGGCCAGATCGGGCTGGAAGACTTCATCTTTGCGCACGTCAAGGGGCAGCGCAAGGAAGTGGAAGTTTTTAAGTCGGAGGACGCGCTGGGCCTCACCATCACCGACAACGGGGCCGGCTATGCCTTCATCAAGGTGCCCGGGCGGGCGGGGCATCGCGGAGCCCTGGGGTCCCGCACGGGCCACGGGAGCCTGGGCTGAGCGCCGCCCCCCGCCCCGCCTTCCACAGCGCATCAAGGAGGGCAGCGTGATCGATCACATCCAGGTGATCAGCGTGGGCGACATGATCGAAGCCATCAACGGGCAGAGTCTGCTGGGCTGCCGGCATTACGAGGTGGCCCGGATGCTCAAGGAGCTGCCCCGAGGCCGCACCTTCACGCTGAAGCTCACGGAGCCGCGCAAGGCCTTTGGTAAGGAGGGGCCCCCGCCTGACAGCGTGCACCCCAGGAGGCCCTGAGCGCTCCCCTAGCCCAGGCTGCAGTGCCAGGAACCACCAGCAGGTGGCGCCCAAGCCTGGCGGGCCGCCGCGGAGAGGGGGAGCCGCTCGGCTGAGTCCCAGCCCGAGCTGGCTGCCAGCCCAGGCTGGAGGAAGTTGCCTCTGCACCCAACTTCGAGGAGCCATTAGCCCAGCCAAGCGCCCCCAACCCTGGCAAGGCCCCCAGTCCCGGGAAGCCAGGCTTGGCTGCTCTGTGCCAGTGCACCCCCGCCCCTCAACTTCTCCATCTGGCTTCACTAACTCTCAGGAATGGGCCCCGAGGCCCCTAGGGTAGGGGTGGAGGACTCGACAACGCTTCCCCGGGCAGGTAGGGCTGGCCTGGGGCCCAACAGCTGACCCCCCTCCCCTGCACATGGGGAAGGTGGCCAGAGACCCAGGCCATGCCCCATTCCTGTCCCTCGCGCCCCCACCAGCCTCCTCTCTTTTTCCATGCTTGAACCCCCAGCTCCCCTCTCTGCCTTGGCTCTGGCCCCCAAGGCACAGGAGCCTGTAAACCATTGGAGGTCAGGAGGGAGTTTAAGGCCTGGATGCCAAGGGCCCTGCCCACAATCTGCTGAAATGGAACCCCCCATCCCCAACCCCATCCCCTGCCACCCTCACCTTTTCCCTGTCCACCACAGACATGATCAGCCAGCGTTCCGGGGGCGGCCGCCCTGGCTCCGGGCCACAGCTGGGCACTGGCCGGGGGACCCTCCGGCTCC
This sequence comes from Pedetes capensis, assembly GCA_007922755.1. Classification (NCBI taxonomy): domain Eukaryota; kingdom Metazoa; phylum Chordata; class Mammalia; order Rodentia; family Pedetidae; genus Pedetes; species Pedetes capensis. The sequence continues at coordinate 17,230 of VMDO01029718.1, read as the reverse complement.
GATCCCGGGGCCCCGCCACAGTGGAGGACCTGGTGAGTGAGCCAGCCTTGCCCTCCACCCTCACCCACTTTCTCCTTCCTTGCAAGGTCACGGGTGACCGAATTTCTTGTCAGCTGAGGGACTCTTCCCAGCTCCGGCATGGATTCAGATTCGCTTTCTGCTACCTCCCAGCCCTTCCTTGGGCAATTGAGCCTCAGTTTCCCCTCCCGTAAGATGAGACTCATAATACCAAATACCAATGCCTTCCTCACTGGGCAGTCCCGCGGATTGTTTTATTTGTTCACAGTACTTGCCAGTTGAACCCAGGGCTTCACACATAATGGCCAGTGCTCTACCACTGGGCTGAATGGCCAGCCTTCCCTTTATTTATTTCATTTTATTTTATTTTTTTGCGGCACTGGGGATTGAACCTAGTCCCCTGCCACCCTCACCTCTTCCCTGTCTACCACAGACATGATCAGCCAGCATTCTGGGGGCAGCCGCCCTGGCTCCGGGCCACACCTGAGCACTGGCTGGGGAACCCTCCGGCTCCGATCCCAGGGACAGTGAACCCTCGTGCTTGTGTGCTTTGCAAGTGCTGGACCACTGAGCTGCCCTCCCAACCCATTTTTTTAAATTTGTTTTTACTTTTTTGAGACAGGGTCTCACTAAGTTATGCAGACTGCCTCTGGTCTCGAACTTGTGATCCTCCTGCCTCTGCCTCCCAAGCCCCTGGGATTACAGGTGTGCGCCACCGCGCCTGGCTTCCTTTTATTTTTTTATCTTGAGTCAGGAACTCCATAAATTACGCAGGTTGCTTGTGGCCTTGAACGCCCGGTCCTCCTGGCTCCGCCTGCTGAGTCCCTGGGATTACAGATGTGCACCACCACACTTGGCCAGTCATGGGCAATAAATCTGAATTTAAAAAAACATCCGGATGCAGTGACGCAGGCCTGTAATCCCTGCCCTCAGGAGGCAGAGGCAGGAGCCAGAAGGATCACAATTTGGAGGCCAGTCTGGACCTCTCGAGACCCTGTCTCAACCTCGAGAGAGCGCATCTCCCGGCGGGGGAGGGGCCGGGCACGGTAGCCACACCTGTGACCCCAGCCCTCCCAAGGCTGAGGCAGGAAGATGGTGAGCTCCAGGCCGGCCTGGGCAATGCAGTAAGACCTTCTCTAAATAAATAAATAGGTCGCGCCAGGCGCGGTGGCGCACGCCTGTAATCTCAGCAGCTCAGGAGGCAGAGGCAGGAGGATCACAAGTTCGAGACCAGAAGCAGTCTCTGTAATTTAGCCAGACCTGTCTCCAAATGTAAAATAATGGGCTGGGGGAGCAGCTCAGTGGTCCAGCACTTGCAGAGCATGCAGGCTCGAGGCCCTGGGTTCAACCCCCAGTACCGCAATGAATGAATGAATAAATAAATAAATAAATAGGTAAAAATATATGGGAAGCCACAAGAAGGGCACCTGATAAGGGCACTCACTAAGTACAATGGCAATAATAGTCATATCACTGTGGCATCCCTGTCCCCTGCCCGCCTCAGCCCTCGGCCTTTGAGGAAAAGGCCATCGAGAAGGTGGACGACTTGCTGGAGAGCTACATGGGGATCCGAGACACGGAGCTGGGTAAGAGCGGGGCGGCCCAGCCTGAGAAGGGGGCTGGGGGCAGAGTCTACCTGCAGGCGGAGTCTACCTGCGCGGCTTTGCCCTCATGCCCGTGCGCCTCCATTGTGTCTCCTCCCTGCCCAGCGGCCACCATGGTGGAGCTGGGGAAAGACAAGAGGAACCCGGACGAGCTGGCGGAGGCCTTGGACGAGCGGCTGGGGGACTTCGCCTTCCCGGATGAGTTCGTCTTTGACGTCTGGGGAGCCATCGGGGACGCTAAGGTCGGCCGCTACTAGGACTTCCACGGGACCTCATGACGACGCGGGCGCAGCCTGGTGGGGGATCCCCAGAGGGGCCACCACGGCCCGCCGGGCCCCAGGCATCCGGCTCGGGCCCGCTGCTCAGCAGCCCCGGGACGATGCAGGGCAGAGGTGGGGCGCGGCCCCCCACTCCACTCCAATCGGTACCACCGCCTCCCCTGGCTTCCAGCCTGGCTGGGGTCCCCGGCCCCCCTTCCCGGGTCCCCACCTACCTCAGCAGGGTCAGGCGTGTGGGGAGGGGCCAACCAAATGGGGCGGCCGCCCCCAACCCCAACACTTTCCACTGACAGCTGCCAAACTGTCCCTCTGTCTCCCTGGAGGCCTGGGTTCTGTTTGGGGGGTCATGACCCCCCTAGTTTCCAGACGCAGGGAATGCAGAAATGGGGTGTCTCCCACCCCTCACCCCCTGCCACAAATGCAATAATTCCTTCCCTTTCCGCTGCTCCCTCCTAGGAGGAGCCCCCCACTTGGATTCTGTTACCTCCACGTTTAAAAGGAGTCTGCTGTGAACCCCCAACCTCCCCCCCCCCCCAGCCCCCATCATCTTTCCCTTGAGGCTCAAGAGCCAGACGGGAGCGGGAAGGAGGGACGGAGGTCGGCGCTGGGCTTTTGTATCCGAGTTTGCCGTCTCAGACATAAAGAATCTATCTGCTTTTGGTCCTCTGTGGTCTTGGGGTGGGAGAAGGGGGTGAGCCCAGGCTGGGAAAGAATGCAGCAGCTGAAGTCTGTCTTCCTCGCGCTACAAATTGAATTAGGAGCTGGCCCGGGGCCGCCTGCCCCCTCCCACTGTCCTCTCGCTGCAGCCCCTGGCTGCCGGCCACCAGGCTTCCAGGCAATGCCAGAGATTCCTGGCCCACAAAGGGTTCCGATGGGCCTGGGCGCCTCCGAGGCTTTCCAGAGCCCACCGTGAGCGAGGAGGCTGGTGTCAGTCCAGGGCAGCGGGGAGCACCTGGGTCCACACCCCACCCCACCCCACTGCAGCCGGTGCTGGCCGTGCGAGGTCCCCAGGCGTCCACGGCGCGCCATGCTTCACGCGGGACGTAAAGCCGATGTGTTTGTTTTGACAATCCGCTTCATCCCGCAGGATCGAGGAGGATCAAGGGGAGGGAGGGGCGGGACCCTGGCCAGACCTGGAGGGGAGGGAGAGGACAGGGCCAGGGGAGCCAGGCCAGAGGTCCCTGCAGGAATGTTTGGGGGCCAGCCGAGATGCCGCCGGGGAAGTCAGCCTGGCCGGCTCCAGCAGGAGGGTGCTGAGAAGAGGGGCGAGGAGGGACCCCGGGGGTGGGGCGGGTGCGCACAAGCCAGGTCTGGCGAGTGGGGCGGGGGAGCTGCAGTGTAGGTGGCTGAGCATCTCTGGGCCCTTCAGAGGCCCCCAGGGTGCGGGGTGTGGCTGTGTTTCTCTTATTTTTTGCAGTATTGGGGGGGTCAAACCCAGAACCTCGCGCATGCTAGGCAGGTGCTCCCCCACCGCGCCGCACTCCCAGCCCCTTTTTAATTTTTTTGAGACAGTTTCTTGCTAAATTACACAGGCTGCCTCTGGCCTCCAATGCGTGAGTCTCCTGCCTCTGCCTCTCAAGTGCTGGGATCACAAGTGCGACCACCGAGCCTGCTGGGCCCCCACCTGGAGACGAGATCTCGCGAGGTTGAGACAGAGTCTCGCGAGACTCAGGTTCTCCTGGAACACACCGTCCTCCCACCTCAGCCTCCAGAGTGCTGGGCTTCTGGGCAAACAGCCGATGTGGCGTGCGTTGGGACTTGAGTAGGACCTTGTGCCTGCCAGAGTCAATGGCCAGTGACCAGGCTGAGCGAGGCCTGTGACTTGTGTGGTGTGAGACCTGCCTACGTCTGCGTCCCAGGGAGTTTAGCCTGTGACAACGGCGGTGTTTCTGGTGGTGTGGCGTGGGACCGTGTGGCCGTGTCCTGGGGTGCGCGAGGGTGTGAGCGTGTCCGGATCAGGAGTGACCAGCTAAGGCCTCCGCGTGTCTGTGGCTGGACATCTGTGTGGCTTGGGGAGTCTGTCAGAGTTTCTGGGGTGTGGCTGACCACTCTGGTCTCAGATGTTGGGGGTGTGAGCATGGGTTTCAGGGTGCTGGTTTTGGGGTTGGAGTGACCAGCTAAGTCTCAGGGTATCCTGGGGACCCAAGTATCTGGCTTGGACCTGTAGCTCAACAGCTCCAGGCAGGTGCAGAGCAAAGTTGGGCCCCAGCTCCTGCCCCTTCCAACCAGTACCAACGCTTTCCCTGGTGCCCAGCCTGCCTGGGGTCCCCACCTACCTCAGCAGGGGCAGGTGGGGGCAGGGAGGGGAGGAGAGCGGCCAGATGGGGCAGCCTCCCCCACCCCCAGTCTCTTCCGCCATCGGCTGCCAAACACAGGGTGTGTCTCTGGCTGTTTGGGGGGTCAAGAGTGACCAGTGACCAGAGTGTGTTCAGGAGTGGGGGTGACTGGTTTGGTGTCAGGTGTTTGGGGGTTTGAGCGTGTGTCTCGAGGTGTTGGTTTTGGGGTCCGGGTGACCAGCTAGCCCTTGGGGTGGGTGTTGTCTCTCTGGGTACTGAGCTTCTGGGGGGAGGCCAGGTCTGGGTGTGCAGGGGAGGTCACTCCAGCCGTGGGGGTACTAAATGTGGCTGGGGGTCTCTATGGTTGGTGCGGGGCCGTCTTGGGGGTGACGTGGCTCTGGTGGGCTCTAGCAGCCGCCTGTCACGCTCAGAGGCGTGCTGGAGGCCATTCCAGGGGGGCTGCATTTCGGGGTGTCGGGGGGAAGCGGCTGGTGTTACAGTCGGTCATGGTGGGTGGTCCTGAGGGCTGAGAGCTGGGGGGATGACACGACCAGCTCAGGGATGGGACAGTGGCCACCTGGCTGCTGTGAAGCCTGCAATCGGGCGCCCCCGTGGCTGGTGTCCGGGCGTGAGACTTCATGTCCCCCCTCCAGGGCTGTGATCCAACTCCTCAGGACACTACAAGGGGCTTTGGGGGTGCCCACCTGTGTGGCTGGGGTGCCCCATGTCCTGCTCGGCCCACTCTAACGTGGGCTGCAGACGCTCACATGGACCCCAGGCCTCGGGCCTCCCCTGGTCCCTTGGCCTCCTCCTCTCCCCTCCAGGGTGTGACTCCTGCCGGCCCACTTAAGCCCCTGTGTAAACAGTGGGCGGAGCCCTTGACGGGGCCAGGCTGCACCCACGCCTGTGCCCCCAAGGGGCCGCCTGCCACCACCCCATCCCGACACCCAGAGGCTCTGGGAGGCCGGGGGCACTGCTGACCCCCACCCCAGGCATGGCCAGCCCCCACCCCACCCCAGAGCCACAGTGGGGACACCACCCCGGCAGCCCGCCCAGCCCGCCCTGGGCGACGCTCACTTTTTCCAGTGTTTAGATTTTATCCGCTTTATTAATGAGGCGGGCAGGAGGCCCGAGCCCAGCCCCGGGGGCCAGGGGCTGCCCCCGCCCCGCCAGAGCGGGTCACAGGGGACCAGGCCAGCCCTCCGGGGGCCGCCCCCCTCGGAGGGGAGGAGTTGGGGGCACGTGTGTGCCCGCCTGTCGCTGTGAGCACAGACAGGGGTTCCGGACCACCCCGGGCCCCCAGCAGACGGGCAGACGTGGGGTGGAGTGGGGCCACAGAGGCAGCGGGCGCGGGTGCCGAGGAGCCGCCCCAGGAAGAGGGAGGGCGGGAGGGAGCGGCCTGCCGGGAGCCAGGGCGCAGTGGGCGGGCAGCCCGGCGAACCGTGGGCCATGGGGACCCGGCGTCCCAGGCAGTGCCGGGTAAGAAGGCTGGGGCTCCAAGGTGATGGGGGATGAAACCATGCCAGGGTGGGCCGCGGCCACCCGGGTCGCCTCCTGCTGTGTCCTGGGATCTGGGTCCGTCTGTCCCTTCTATCTGGCCCCAAAGGGGGAAGTCTCGGCCTCTCAGCCCTCTACCACCAACCTGGGCATGGGAGAGTGGTGAGGGGCCCCATGGCCACCTGGGGCCTCTGGGGCAGAGACCTGGGGTGGATGGGGATAGAACTGCGGGCGGCCGAGGTGAGGCAAAGGAGGCCAGGGTAGGGTCTCTGTGAAGAATAGCAACGGAGCACAGGCGGGGCAGTGGGGCACAGAGGTGGTACCAGGTGACAGTTCCACAGAAGTCAGAGAGAGGCCCATGGGGACACAGTTGGGACTGAGGGGACAGAGATGGGGCCTTGAGGTGCAGAAAGGGGTCTGTAGACATAGACCCAGAGCCGTGAGGGAGACCTGGGGCTGTGGGGACAGAGAGAGTCATGGGAGGCAGACATGGGTCCCTGGGGACAGGGGCGTGGTCGTGAGTAGAGATGTGCCCGTGGTAGAGGAGATGGGCCAGGGACTGCAAGGATGGGCCTAAAGGAAGAGGGACACGGTGAAGGTCAGAGATGGGGCAGCTGGGAGCAGGTGGGACCTTGGGCTCAGAAATGGGCCATGGTCTATCCGATGGCGCCAAGAGCCAGGAATCTGACGCGGTGTAAAAATGAGCAGGTATGGGTTGAGGCGCAGAAGTAGAGGCCAGACAAGCCTCCAAGAGCAGGGCAGAGAAGGGGACTCTGGGGGCACAGAGCTCAGCAGAAAGAAGTGCGGTGGTGAGGCGCAGAATCGTTTGGAGTTGTCGTGGGCAGAGGGTCACAGGAGAACCAAGGGGTCCCATGGGTCCTGAGGATTCGAGGTGGGCACGCGTCCCCCGCCAGCCTCACTCTGGACCTCTCTCCTCTACCCAGCCCTCCCGGCAACTGACATGAGCCCTTGCGGGCCCCTCAACCTGAGCCTGGCCGGCGAGGCGACCACGTGCGCGGCGACAGGGGTCCCTAACGCATCAGTGGCGGCGCCGTGGGGCGGCCTGGGCGCCTCGCCAGTGCTGCCCATCCTGTCCTTGACGCTGGGCGCTGCGTCGAACGTGCTGGCGCTGGCGCTGCTGGCGCAGGCCGCGGGCCGCCTGCGGCGCCGCCGCTCCACCGCCACCTTCCTGCTGTTCGTCGCCAGCCTGCTGGCCATCGACCTGGCGGGCCACGTGATCCCGGGCGCGCTGGTGTTGCGCCTGTACGCGACGGGCCGCGCACCGACCGGCGGCGCCTGCCACTTCCTGGGCGGCTGCATGGTCTTCTTCGGCCTGTGCCCGCTGCTGTTGGGCTGCGGCATGGCCGTGGAGCGCTGCGTGGGCGTCACGCGACCGCTGCTCCACGCCGCGCGCGTCTCGGCCACCCGCGCGCGCCTGGCGCTCGCCGCGCTGGCCGCCACCGCCCTGGCCGTGGCGCTGCTGCCGCTGGCGCGCGTGGGACGCTACGAGCTGCAGTACCCGGGCACCTGGTGCTTCATCGGCCTCGGGCCACCGGGAGGTTGGCGCCAGGCGCTGCTCGCCGGCCTCTTCGCCGGCCTCGGCCTGGCCGCGCTCCTCGCCGCGCTCGTGTGCAACACGCTCAGCGGCCTGGCCCTGCTGCGCGCCCGCTGGCGCCGCCGCCGCTCCGGACGGCGGCCCGTGGCCTCCAGCCCCGACGACGGCCGCCGGCGCTGGGGATCGCGCGGACCGCGCTCGGCCTCCGCCTCCTCCGCCTCGTCCGTCGCTTCGGCCTCCGCCGCCCTCCGCGGCTCCCGGGGCGGCGGCTCGGCGCGCGGACTCCGCGCCCATGACGTGGAGATGGTGGGCCAGCTCGTGGGCATCATGGTGGTCTCGTGCATCTGCTGGAGCCCGCTGCTGGTGAGGGGCGCCACCGCGGCGAGCCACGCCCCCCGCCCCCTCCGAGCCTCCGCCCCCTCCCCCGTCTGGGACACCTGGCGCCGCCCTGGGGCGCAGCCCCGAGGCCCCGCCCCCTCCCCACCTGGGACGCTTGAGACCGACCCCTCCCCAATCTGGGACACTTAAAACCGCCCCCTCCTCAATCTGGGACACTTGAAACTGCCCCATGGCACAGCCCCGAGGCCCGGGCCGGTACCCAATCTGGGATACTTGAGACCTCTCCCTGACAAAGCCCGAGGCCCCCAGGCCTGTCCCCAATCTGGGCCTCTTGGGCCCGCCCCCTCGAGGCTACACCCCCCGGGAGAGCCACCCCTTCTCCCTGGGACCTCCGGTCCCAACCGCCTGACTCCCCTCCTCCTTGGGGTCCTGGGAGCCCACCCTGACCCACACAAGCCGCCTTCTCCAGCCCAACCTTCTAAGGTGGACGCTTCATTCTCTGCCCTTCCTCCCCTCTGCCTCCTGTCGACTCCTCCCCTTGTACCCTCTGTACTTCGGGGGACCTGGGACTTTCTGGCGAGAGCCCTCGCCCACTAGAGGCCCTGGCTCCCTCAGCCTACTGCCACAGTGCCTTCCCGTGCGCCCTTCCCCGGACGCTCGCCGCGCCCCTTCCCCTCCCCGCGCCCCGCCGCTCACGCCGGCCTTTCCGCAGGTGTTGGTGGTGCTGGCGGTCGGAGGCTGGAGCGCCAGCTCCCTGCAGCAGCAGATCTTTCTGGCCGTGCGCCTGGCCTCCTGGAACCAGATCCTCGACCCCTGGGTGTACATCCTGCTGCGCCAGGCCGTGCTGCGCCAACTGCTCCGCCTCCTGCCCCACAGGCCGGGAGCCAAGGGCGGCCCCGCCGAGCTGGGCCTCACCAAGAGCGCTTGGGACGCCAGCTCGCTGCGCAGCTCTCGCCACAGTGGCCTCAGCCACTTCTGAGCGCCCCAGAGGGCCGACCCGCCGCACGGGCACGGGCTGGCCCTTTGGGAATAAACGGACGTTTGGAGCCCAGGACGCGCCCGTCGGGGCTGCAGCTCGCACGGTGGCCGCGCGGCGGCGGCACAGGCACCGCGCGCGCCCCGGGGACGGGCGCAGTTCCGAGGCTGGTCGCGCGAGGGCGCGCAGACACTGCACGCTCGGTCTTCCAAACGCCGGACCCCGGCAGCGGAGCGGGAGCTGCATGAGCATGCGCACAACCTCGCGGCCGCACCCGGGGGTGCTGGGGCTCCGCCAGGAGCAGAAAGGGTTTGGGGGGAACACTTCCTGCCCCTGTTGCCGTGACGACGGACCCTTGCAACCATTCTGCTCATTATCGCCCTGAGCTCCCCCAACACAGCCCCAACACCTTGCACCCAAGCCACACCCCATCACGGCCTGTAAACCCCGATGTCCCCCAATGCAACCACAAGTCCTCTCCCATCGCCACTTGCCCACAATCCCCACCACAGCAACTCCCCGAGTCCCCACCCTCCTTTGACTTTTCAAATGAGCCCCCTCCATAGCCCCTGCCCCCACCGATCTACCCCCCCACCCTACAATTTGTCCCGACCTCCAGCGGCACCCCCCATCCCATCACTGCGCCCAAGAAGAGACAGGATGCCGGGGTGGGACGAACCCAAAGGCCTCTTTAAAAACTAAGAACTCTGGGCGGGGAGGGTTGGGAAGGGGCTAGCAGCCCCCCGCCACGAAGTCGAAGTCCCGGAAGGCCGCCTGCTCCGTGGCCGTGAGGGGCCGTGCGTCGCGGGGGGGGCTCAGCGTGGGGGCCTCCCCTGTGAACTCCTCGTCAAAGTTGCTGACATCGGTGCGCCCCGAAAGCGTGGGCACGAAGGGCGGGGGCAGGCGCCGGGCCAGCAGGGCATCCCAGCCCAGGGTCTGGAAAGGGGGGCACAGAGAGGGTCAGGGTGGGAGGCTGAGGGGCCAGCTGGGCTCTGCGGGGTCAGCACCAGGTAGAGGAAAAGGGGGTGTGGGGGGAATCAAGGGGCGGCTGTTCTCTCCACCAGGCTACCATGGCCTGATGTTGGCCTAGGGGACCAGTGGGGAGGAAATGGGGGTGCAGAGGGGAGGTGGCAACATTTGAGGGGGGCTCCAACCAAAGCAAGGGGGGCCGTTGGAATAAAGCCTTGGAATAAGGCCACGAGGACTTGGATGGGGAATGAAGGGGCTCCAGGGGGGTGTCGGGGTCCTTAGGGGGTGCCTCACCCTGAAAAAGGGCTGTTTTTTCACATCTTCTGCGTCTCGCTCGCTGGATCCCAACCTCCGCTCCGGGTTCCTGCGCAGCAGCTGGGGGGAGGAAGCGCGTGTTAGGGTCCCCGGTGACCCTCCCCTGGGACACCCTGTCCTGGGGGTGGGGGGATCCTCACCCTTCGCATGATGCCGATGGCTTCCGCCGACAGGAAGCGGGGGTAGCGGACCTCGTCGTTGACGATGCTATCGAATACCTCCTCCTCGTCATCTCCGGGGAACGGGGACTGGAAACCGGAAGGACGGGGTGGATGAGGACCCTCTTCGAGTCCTCACCTCACCTGGGCCCCCTGCGCCCGCTGCACCTCACAGGGTGGATGGCTTACACGGAAGAACCCCATTTTACAGCTGCGGAAAGTGAGGCCAGGGAGGAGGAGCCACCAGCCCCAGATCACACAGCAAGCAGAGGCAGGGGGCAGACTTCCATCCCAACCCTGGCCGCAGACACAGGCGGGGGCGCGGCCTGGGACCTTACCTCGCCCACCAGCATCTCGTAGAGCAGCACGCCCAGCCCCCACCAGTCCACGGCGCGCGTGTACGACGTGTCCGTTAGCACCTCGGGCGCCAGGAACTCCGGGGTCCCACAGAACGTGCTGGTCCGGTCCCCATACCCCATCCCTGGGGATGTCGAGGCCACATGAGCTCACAGTGACAGGAGATGGTGTACGCAGGCAGTCCCTCCCCCGCTCAGGGTCGGGGGTGGCCTGGGGATCCACGCTCCCCATCCCCTTTGAGCCCCAAATTCCAGCCCCTCACCCTCCTTGCAGAGGCCAAAGTCTGCGATCTTCACGTAGCCCTCAGTGTCCAGGAGCAGATTGTCCAACTTCAGGTCCCTGTGGCGGTTGGGGGACATGGAGAGCGATCGGTGGCTGCTTCTGCACCGCCCCCGAGCGCCCCCTGCCGGCACGCGCGCGCACCCACCTGTACACGATCTTGTGATCGTGGAGGAACTGCAGACCCAGCACCACGCAGGCCGAATAGAAGCTGCAGAGGGAGGCGGGACGGGGACGAAAACCTGGCTCCCACATCCTCAAACGCCTCCCCCAGACCCCAGGTCCCCTCAATGTTCCAGGAGGCTGGGGCAGGCGCGGTCTGGGTCCCCGGGCGGAGGCTTACACGGCGCGCGGCTCGGAGAAGACGTCGCTGTGGATGTGCAGCATGAGGTCCCCGCCGGCCGAGTACTCCATCACGAAGCACACGTGCTCCGGCGTCTGGAAACAGCCGAACAGGTTCACCAGGAACGGGTGCCCCGCGCCGGTCACCGCCGCTAAGATCCGCTTCTCGCACATCAAGCTGGGCAGGAGGCAGAGGTCAGGGACCAGAGCGGCCCCCTGCCCCCGACTCCCACGCTCCCCGGAGTCCTCAGTCCACAGATACTTGTTGAGGGCCTCACCCTGCTGGGCTAGTTTGGGCAGAGAGCTTAACCTCTCTGAACCTCACCAGCCTCTGCTGCTAAAAGCGCACCCAGAATCTGTCCATCGTCCTCGACTTTCCTTTGGGGGACTTCCACGCCTGAGCACCAGGCTCCTAACTGATTGGAATACGCTATCTCTCTTTCTAGGGATTGGTTTGGGGATGGGCAAGCCAAGTTAATGGGGCTCCATGCCAGGATTTCCACTGGCATTAGTACAGAACTAAAGCTTGTGGATGAGCCTGAAGCCACTGGGGTAGAGACCTCAGCCACCACAGGGGACCATAAGCAAAGCCCCCCCCAGAGGGACGCAGGATGGAGAAACCCCACCTGGGCACCTGGATACAGGCGTGCCTGAAGGCAGTCACCCTTGGACTTCCTGGGTCCATTGTAATAAATTCCTTTATTTGTTTAATTGTGCCTTTCTGAGTTGGCTCCTGATTACTAAAGAGGCTGTTAGGAAGCTGGGGGACAATCTCAGTCCCAAGGCCTATGGAGAGGACTTCTTAGATGGATCTTCTCCCTTAATCCTCTGAACCACCTGACAGGTGGTTCGGGGTCTGAAGGGAGCCATGACTTCCCCAGGATCTCCAAGCACATCTGGCAGAGGTGGGATGCAAATCTAGGGCCCTGGCCCCCAAACCAAGGCCTTTTGGAAACAGAGTCCCAAAGTTTTCATCCTGGACCTCCTGCTTACAGGCTGTGTGCTTTTGGGCAGATTGCTCAACCTCTCTGTGCCAGTGGCAGAGTGGAGACAATCACAGTATTTACTGCGACGGGGAAGAAATGAATTATTGTGTAGCTGTTTTCTGAGCTGTTATTATCCTAAGCAGGAGGCTAATTAATAAGTTCCACTGACTTTTATTAATCATTCTTACTGCAGTGCGAAAAAAAAGGTCTCCTATCTTCCGGAAGAGGAGACAGAGGTCCCCAGAGGGCCAGGCAGGGTCCTCACCTCTCCACTTCGTCACGGGCCACAATGTCCCCTTTCTTCAAAGCCTTGATGGCGAACAGCTCCCCGCTGGGGCGGTATTCAGAGAGCAGCACCTGCAACCGCGGTGGGCAGAGGAGGCCTCAATGGCCAGCCTGGGGCCCGGGAGGTCTGGACTCTGCGCCCCTAACACTCTGCCTGGCACCTCACCTTCCCAAAGTGACCCCGGCCCAGCACCGCGAGGAACTTGAAGTCCTCAAGGGTCAGAGGTGACTTCCTCAGAGGGCTGTGGAAACAGGGCAGCGGTGGGGACGGGGGCAGCAGGCAGAGGTCGGGGTGGAGGCCAGGGGAGGGGTGTCACCTGCACAGGGCCGGGCCCAGGGCCTCTTGGGTCTCTGAAGGCAGCTCAGGAGTGGTGGGAGCTTCTCGGACTGGGGAACTCTGCAGTGGAGAGAGGAGGTCAGAGATGCCCCAACCACATGCGCCTCCTTGGCTCTGTGCCACCTGCCCCTTGACCTCTCAGCCCTCACTTCTTCCACTCGCCCCCGTGCTCACTTCCCTTCAGCCACTCTGTCCCACTCCCTGTGCTTTGCACACTCAGGTTGCATCCTTACCCCAGGACCTTTGCACAGCTGTTCCCTCTTCTTGGATTGCTCTGTCTCCCATATTTGCATGACTCCTCCCTGACTTAACCCTTCACTAAGTGTCACTTTTGTAAGTGGCCAGCTGACCATGGTATTAAACAACGGAATCCCCTTACTCTCTCTCCTTCTTCTCTGCTTTGTCTGCCCAGCACATTTTACAGTCTAAGTATATTTTATCTACTTATTTTGTTTATTGGTTTTAGCCATTTTTTTCCTCTGGCAGAGCTGGGGGTGGAACCCCAGGACCAGTAATGCTAGGCAACAGCTCTACCAGGGAACCCCAACCCCAGCCCAGCCTTGATTCTTTTTTTCCCCGAGTCTGGGGGTGCAGCCCAGCGGTAGAGCACTTGCAAAGTATGCACCCGGCCTTGGGCTAAACCCTCAAGTACTGAAAAAAAAAAAAAAAAAAAAGGCATTCAGGGAGCTGGACAAAGGGACCAGCTCTTACATCCACATTCACCCTGGCGACCAGCACCCATGCGAGCTGGCAAACACCAGCCAGTGGGTCAGCCTGCATCCGGGCAGTCTGTGAACATGAAGAACGCTTTCCAACGGGGCCCGGTAGCAGCCTCTGCCATCCCAGCATTCGGGAAGCTGAGATGGGAGGATGGGGAGTTCCTGGCCAGCCTGGGCCTCGAGAGACCCTGCCTTAACCTTGTGAGACCTCGTCTCCAGGTAAGGGAGGAGCCAGGCGCAGTAGCCACGCCTTTGATCCCAGCACTCAGGAGGCTGAGGCGGGAGGATCCAGGCCAGCTGGGCTGCATAGCAAGACCTTATCTCAAAAAACTAATAATTTTTTCCTACATTTAAAAATGGTTGGAAAAGAACCGGGTGCGGTGGTGCACACCTGTCATCCCAGCGGCTTGGGAGGCAGAGGCAGGAGGATTGCAAGTTTGAGAGCACAGGCAGTCTGCGTAACTTAGTGAGACCCTGTCACAAAAAGTAAAAAAATGGGCTAGGGGCACACGTCAGTGGTCCAGCACTTGCAAAGCATGCAGGGGCAAGGCCCTGGGTTCAACTCCCCAGTACCGCAAAAAAAAAAAAAAAGGCTGGAAAAAAGAAGAAAAGGAGTACTTTGTGATCCATGGAGGTTCTAAGGCATTCACACTGCACGGGCCATGCGTGAGGTCCTCCCGGTGCTTCTCCACCTACTGCTCACATTCTGCACCATCTGCAGCTGTTTCTCACGGCACACAGACAGCACCCGTCTCGCCCACAAACCTGAGAGTACTGACTGTCTGACCCTTTACTGAAAATGCCTGCTGGCCTCTGACCGAGAGCAAGACGAGGGACGTGACCATCATCCTGCGGGCTCCCTGGGGCCCCTCTTCTTTCAGTAACCGCCGTCTAGAGAATACCACAAACTTGACTTCTGACATCAACGTGAGTTTTAAATACCATCGCTGTACACAGTCCTGCACCCAGGCACAGAGAGGTGAAGCTACTTAGTGTGGGTCACACAGCAGAGAGGTGCAGAACAGCAAGGAGAACTCAGGAGGTCTGGTTCCAAGGGCTCTGCGTGTGTGTGTGTGTGTGTGTGTGTGTGTGCGTGTGTGTGTTTCCTTCTTCTTCAGTGCCAGGGATGGAACCCAGGGCCTCATGCATGCTCTGCAAGAGCCAGGAATTGAACCCAGGGCCTTGAACAAACCCGACAAGCACTGGGGCGGGAATTCAAATCCCTGCCCACACTTTGCAAGTGCTGGAAAATGGAACCCAGTGCCTCACGCATGCTCTGCAAGCGCCTAGAATAGAACTCAGAGATAGAATAAGCTCCGCCTGCGCTACGCTGGGATCCAGGGCATCGCGCATGCTCAGCAAGTGCTCCACCCCCCCAAAGCCACACCCCCAGCCCCCAAACTCATGTGTTTAACCAAGGTAGAAATCCTGGTCCAGTTCTGCCAGAGCCGTGCTGTGTGACCCCAGGGAAGTTCCTAGCGGTCTCTGAGATTGCAGCAAGCCCCTGAAGCGGCCCAGGCCTAGCGGGGGCGAGCAGCCGCGTACTCACCAGGCTGGAGGTGCTGGAAAGCGGCCCCTGGGGGCTCTTCTGGGGCGAGCTGTCCGAGTCGGCGCCGAGGTTCAGCTTCTCCACGGATATGTCCCTGCAGCAGGGGGAAGAGGGCGGCGTCGGGGAGCCAGCACCCTGGGAAGCAAGCAGGGGTGGCCAGGGCCCCCGCCACGCTCCCTCCTTACCCCGTGGGCCGAGGCTCGGGGCCCGGAGATGCCCCAGGGCTGAAGGTGCCGGTGGCCGTGGCGTTGGGGATGAGTCTTCGCAGCAGCCGCACCCACGTGGCCACGTCGATGTTCATCTGCCTGGCGCGCTGAAACGCCTTCCCTGGGGGCGGGGCGAGGGCAGGTGTCACCCTCGGTGACCCTGGGGGAGGGGGCCCTGGTCTCTCTCCAGCCCTCGGGACCACCGCCTCACCTTGCTGCTTGGAGAAGATTTTCTTCTGCCGCCGGAGCCGGGGGATCCTCTCGATGACAGGGTTGCGGAAGGTGACCTGCGGGGACAGGTGGAGGGTGAGGCTGGGGGAGGCTGAGAGGAGCAGAGGTGAGCACGCCCCAGTGTTTCAGGGGGTTCAGAATGCTGCGGTGCTGCACTCAACCCAAGAGGACAGGGGAGCGCAGGAAGGCGTTAGGGTTTGGGTCCATGATGTCTCCCCAGAAAAGCTCACGCACTGAAGGCGTGGCCACTAGCGCAGGGGCGATAAGAGGCGGGGCCTTTGGAGGCCACTGGGTCAGGAGGCGCTGACCATGAATGGATTAATCCATTGGCGGATTTTTTTTTTTTTTTTGGTACCGGGGTTTGAACCCAAGGCCTCACGCTTGCATGTTTTGCAATCGCTGGACCACTAAGCTGCACCCCCAACCCACCTCCTTTTTTTTTTACATTTTGAGACAGGGTCTCGCTAAATTATGCAGACTGCTTCTGGTCTCGAACTTGTGATCCTCCCGCCTCCACCTCCTGAGCCGCTGTGATGACAGGTGTGCACCACCGTGCCCAGCTTGTTTTGATTTTTGAGACAGGGTCTCGCTAAATGACTCAGACTGCCTTTGGTCTGGAACTCTTGATCCTCCTGCCTCTGCCTCCCGAGTCGCTGGGATGACAGGCGTGCGTCACCACACCCAGCTTGGTGGATCTGTATCTTAACGGGCTACTGGGAGGTGGTGGAAAGGTTACAACCTGGTTGGAAGAATTGGGTCAGTGGGTGCTCAACCAGGAGATTATCAGGTTGCCCAGTATTTCTGATTCAGTCGTCCAAGATAGACAACTGAAAATATGTACTTATTGATTTGTCTGTCTGTTGGTTTGAGACAGGGTCTCACTGTGTAACCCAAGCTGGCTTCAAACTTGCTATGAAGTCCAGGCAGGCCTTGGAACTCAAGTCCATCCTCCTGCCTCTGACTCCCAAGTGCTGGGATTACAGGTGTGTGCCAACAGGCCCAGCTAAAAAAATCTGTCTTTCTAGCAAGTTCCTAGGTGTGTTAATTCACCAAAGTTGAGTTCTACTGAAGACAAAATGGTTGGTTGCTTGGTTTGGTTTTTTGAGACAGGGTCTCAATATGTAGTCCAGGCCAGCCTCAAACTTGTGATCCTCCTGCCCCAGCCTCCCGAATGCTGGAATTTCAGGCACAGCTACCACACTGAGGAGAAATGTTTCCTTCTATTTCTGCAGATGGAACTCCGGGCCTTGAATACGCTACGCATATGCTCTACCTCTGAGCTACACCTCCAGCTTGAAAAGAATTTTTTAGGGTAATGTGGGGTAAGTGAGGGGCCAATAACTTTCCCTGTTCCTGAGTTTCCTCCTCTGCCCTAGCCAATTAATGCCGATCCTCTCTTCTTGGGCTGCTATGAGAATTAATGAGTTCAAGTCCGCAGGCGCCTAGTAGAAGGTCCGCCTCACAAAATAAGGTGTCAGGGAGGTTGAGTATTTAGTTCTTGGGTTCTCAATCAAGGGACACTTGTCTGCAGACAGTTTTGATTGTTTTTTGTTTGACTGGTTGGCTGGCTCTTTGGTTCGTTGGGTTTTTGAGACAAGGCTTCCTTCTGTAGCTCAGGCTGGCTTGGAACTCTCAATCCTCCTGCCTCAGCCTCCCAAGTCCCTGGGATCATAGGCGGGCGCCAACCCACCCGGCTATTTTTGGTTGTTAAAACTGGCAGGGAAGATAGGTGCGGTGGCGCACACCTGAAATTCCAGCGAGTCAGGAGGCAGAGGCAGGAGGATTGCAAGTTCGAGACCAGAGGCAGTCTGCGCAATTTAGCGAGACCCTGTCTCAAAAATAAAAAGAGTAAAAAATGGCTGAGGGTGCAGCTCAGTGGTCCAGCACTTGCAAAGCATGCACCCGCGAGGCCCTGGGCTCAACCCCCAGTACTGCAAAAAAAAAAAAAAAAAAA
>VMDO01029717.1:0-22259 GCA_007922755.1 Pedetes capensis | reverse complement strand
CCATTTATTGTGAAGTTGCATGCTGACCCAGTTGTAAGGATTTTTGTTTTGTTGATGTTTAGTCATAACCCATATTGAAGGCTATGATCTTTGATCTTCATCAGTAAATGTTTTAAATCCTCTTCACTTTCAGCAAGCAGAGTGGTGTCATCTGCATAACGCAAGTTGTTAATGAGTCTTCCTCCCATCTTGATGCCACGTTGTTCCTCATAAAGTCCAGCTTCTCAGATTATTTGCTCAGCGTATAAATTGAAGAGATAGGGTGAAAGTATACAGCCCTGATGCACACCTTTCTCAACTTTAAATCACTCCGTGTTTCCTTGTTCTATTCGAACAACTGCCTCCTGGTTCATGTACAGATTTCTCATGAGCACAATTAGGTGTTCTGGTATTCCCATTTTCCGAAGTGTTATGCGTAATTTGTTATGATCCACACAATCAAATGCCTTTGCATAATCAACTAAACATAGATAGACATCTTTCTGATATTCTCTGCTTTCAGCTAATATCCACCTAATATCAGCAATGATATCCCTGGTTCCCCGTCCTCTTCTGAATCCGGCTCTATTTTCCGGTAATTGTCTGTCTATATACAGCTGCAGTCACTTCTGAATGATGTTTAGTAGAATTTTGCTGGTGTGTAATATTAATGATATTGTCCAATAGTTTACACATTCAGTTGGTTCCCCTGTTTTGGGAATAGGACAAATATGGATCTCTTCCAGTCAGTCAGTTGGCCAAGTAGCTGTTTTCCAAATCTGTTGGCATAAACATGCTAACACCTCCAGTGCTGCATCTGTTTGTTGAAACACCTCTACTGGTATCCCATCAATTCCTGGAGCCTTGTGTTTTGCCAGTTCTTCAAGGCAGCTTCCATTTCATCCTTCAACACCATTGGTTCCTCTTCATATGCAACCTCTTGCAATGGTTTGTCATCTACCAATTCTTTCTTGTATAATGACTCTGTGTATTCTTCCCATCTTCTTTTGATGTTTCCTGTATCATTTAATATTTTCCTTGCAGAATCTTTCACTACTGCTACTCAAGGCTTGAATTTTTTCTTCACTTCCTTAAGCTTGAGAAACACAGAGCGTGTTCTTCCCTTTTGGTTTTCTGCCTCCAGCTCTTTGCACATGTCATTATACTATTTGTTTTTGTCTTCTCCAGCTGCCTTCTGAAATCTTCTGTTTAGTTCCTTAACTTCATCATGTCTTCCTTTTGCTTTAGCTGCTCGATGTTCAGGGGTAAGGTCCAGTGTCTCTTTTGACATATAGTTTGGTCTTTTCTTTTTTTCTTGTCTTTTTAAGAATGTTTTGCTTTCTCCTTGAATGATATCTTTTATGTCATGCCACAACTATTCTGTCTCCTGTCATTTGTGTCTAACACATTAAACCTATTTTTGAGGTGGTCTCTAAACTCAGGTGGGATATACTCAAGGTCATACCATGGCCCTCGTATACTTGTTCTAATTTCTTCAGCTTCAGTTTGAACTTGCATATGAGAAGTTGATGGTCTGATCCACAGTCAGCACCTGGTCTTGTTTTGACATTTTGTATAGAGCTTTTCCATCATCTCTTTCCACATATGTAGTCAGTTTGATTCCTATATGTTCCATCTGGCAAAGTCCATGCATATAGTCTCCATTTATGATGTTGAAAAAATGTATTTGCAATGAAAAGGTCATTGGTCTGACAAAATTCTATCATGCGACCTCCAGCTTCGTTTCTGTCACCAAGACCATATTTTCCAACTACTGAGCCTTCTTCTTTGTTTCCAACCTTTGCCTTCCAATCACCAATGATTATCAGTATGTCTTGATTGCATGTTTGATCTATTTCAGATTGCAGAAGCTGATAGAAGTCTTCCCTTTCTTCATTTGTGGCCTTAGTGGTGGGTGCATCAATTTGAATAATAGTCATATTACCTGGCCTTCCTTGCAGGCGTATGGATATTATTCTATCACTGACAACATTGTATTTCACGACAGATCTTGAAATGTCTTTTTTGATGATGAATGCAACTCCGTTTCTCTTTAGTTTATCATTCCCAGCATAGTTAACCATATGATTGTCTGGCTCAAAATGGCCTATGCCGGTCCATTTTAGTTCACTGATGCCTAGAATGTCAATGTTTATGCGCTCCATTTCTCTTTTAATGATTTCTAATTTTCCTAGATTCCTACTATGTACATTCCATGTTCCAATTATTAATGGATGTTTACAGTTGTTTCTCCTCATTTTGAGTAGTGCCACATCAGCAAGTTGAGCACCCTGGAGCTTTACTCCATTTCCCTCATCATGGTAGACTCTACTTGGAGGGGGCAACTCTTCCCCAGTAGTCTTTTGAGTGCCTTCCAACCTGGGGTCCTCATTTTCCAGCACTATATCTGACAATGTTCCTTTGCTATTCATAGGGTTTTTAATGGCTAGTTGTTTCGGGAGTGGCTCACCAGGTCCTACTCCCTAGTCTGTCTTAATCTGGAAGCTCAGCTGAAACCTGTCCACCATGGGTAGCCTTGCTCATGTCCACGTTTACAGTGGCAGAGCTCTCATTCTCATTGCAACACACAAGCCCCCACAGGGTGGCAAACTGACCGACGTGTAGGGGACTTACAGAATAGAAAAACAAAAACTTCTACTGAAGGTAAAGTAGGACTTGACAACCTCACAGTCTTGAAGACATTTATTAAAAAAAATGGATAAGAGTGAATGAGGTAGAATGTTAGCTTGGAATATAGACACATTTGGTGAAAAACAAATATAAATAATTTATGTAGCAATTGGAGAAATAAACAACAACTGTGTTTCTTATATCTAGAGCCACACCACCCTAGAGTCCCACCTCATCAGATCTCAGAAGGTAAGGAGGATGGGGTCTGCTTAGTTCTTGGCTGGGAAGCCACTTGGAATTACCCGGTGTTGTAGGCTTGAGAGAAGGAGCCAGAAGCCCACACTTGAAACAATCAGACTTTAAAAACCCTATGAACAGAAAAGCTCTGGCAATCATGCCAGGCATGGCACAGTGTCAGGTAATGTTTCCATGTGTTGCACTTAAGGTTGCTGTGAGTCCCCTGGACTCCATGGCACCTAACAACAACAACATGTTCCATATAGATGATTAATTAAATATGACATTTTCAGTTCACATTTATTTAAATTCCATTTAAAAAATACAAAATAAATAGAAAAATCTCTTTACACGAATGGTGAACGATTTGTGTTTATTAGCTTAATATATTTAACAAAAATATCTACAAAATCATACCTTAGATTTTATTTATTTGGCAGTCTAATTGGACTTTATGGAATTAAATGAGCTTCTAAGTATACAATATAAAAGCTATAAGAAGTAAATTTTGCAGGGTGCTGTCGCGCACGCCTGTAATTCCAGCGGCTAGGGAGGCGGAGGCAGAAGAATCACAATTTCCGAGACCAGAGGCAGTTAGCGTAACTTAGTGAAACCCTGTCTCATAAAGTAAAAAAATGGGCTGAGGATGCAGCTCAGTGGTCCAGCACTTGCAGAGCATGCAAGAGCAAGGCCCTGGGTTCAACCCAATTCCAGAAAAAAAAAAATTTAAACTTAATCATATAATGCTAGTGATTTTTTAAAAACATTTTAGTTGCAAGCTATTTATTTTATGATTTTTATTGTTAAAACTTGAAGTATTTCTCTCAGCCTAAAAGTTTTGGGTTTTTATTTTTGAGAACAAATTTTGGTATGTGCATAATCCTCTGGTTTTTATAAGCAGAGATGATTATAAGGATAAAACTGTGCTTTCAGTTTATATTGAACTGTTTATTTGTTCCCTTGGTACATATTTAAGTGATTCTCATTCCTTAAAGTTGATGTCTCCTCATTGAGCCAATGCTAAGTAAAATGTATGGGGGAAATCAGCCTAGAGGGTGACTCACATTATTCCCTATGTCCAGGGATTTACACTTACACAATCTTCTCCCATATTGTACCATTTTTGGTTTCATATGATGTGACAAAAATGATGGTAAGTGATTTCTAATCATAGATTATTTTAAAAACCATGCAACTTCGGTGTTAGAACCTCTGCAACTATAAAAATTCTATAACTTCTCTGTATCAGATCTTTCAAAAGGAGAGAAGCCATGTTTTAAGAAACCTTGCAGAATCCCCAGAAAGGCAAGGAAATGACCACCCCCAAAACCAGCCGCATGAGTGATTTGTAAGAAGAACTTCAGCTCCAACCAAGTATTCAGTTAGATCCAGCAACTTGAAGGAGACTCCATGAGAGACTTCAAGCCAGAACCTACTAAGTAAGCCATTCCTAGATTCCTGAGTTTTAGAACCTACATGACATAGTAAACATTTGCTCGGGTGCAATTTATAATTTAGCAATAGATAACTCATGCATTGTATTTTACTAAACAGCTGACTGGGGTGAAGAGTGGGGATTGAAACCACACAATAGAGTTTTGTCTGCAAGAATTTACTTGACTCATATGAAAAATTATACCTGTAATCTCTTTTTTTTTTTCTTCCAGCACTGGGGGTTGAACACAGGGCCTCGCATTTTCATGCTTTGCAATCCTGTACCATGGAGCTACATCACCAGCCCACTTTTTAAATTTTTGAGCCAGTATCTCGCTAGAAAACACACACTGCCTTTGGTCTCAGACTTGCAATCCTCCTGCCTATGCCTCCTGGGTCCCTGGGATTACAAGTGGGCACCACCGTGCGCAGTTTGTAATCAGGTTCTTTATTTCAATACCCTAAAGCACATTTTGTTTGCTTAGTAAATGAAGAACCCAAATTGTATATATTTACAGAGTATGACATGGTTTGTAATACATGCATATGTGGTGGAAGGGCTGCATCAAGCTAGTTAGTATATGTACTACATCAAATAATTATTTTTCTGTGTGATTAGGACACTTAAAGTCCACTCTCACCAATTTTCAAGCATATGATACATTACCCCTAACCATAGTGACCAGGTTGTAGAATAAATTTTCAGAATTCATTTGAAATTTGGTAACCTTTAACCAATATCATTCCAATCCAAGTGCTTTAATCAGCTGAAGTAATTATATCGAGATAGTATATATTTTATTACTGATCTATTAAAATACTTTTGTTATTGTTGTTAGGTGCCACTGAGTCTGGTACAACTAATAGCAACCCTATGTACAACAGAACTAAACACATCTGGGCACAGTACCATGCCCAGCACCAATGTCAGTTCTTTTCTGCTATTCGTAGGATTTTCAATGGTGTATTGTTTCAGGAGTGGTTTGCCAGGTCCTTATCCCTAGCCTGCAGCCTCTGTTATTGCCAAGCAGTCTCCCTCTAAGAACTAACCAAGACAACTCTTCTTAGCTCCTGAGATCAGGCAGGATCGGACGCCAGGGTCCTATGGCTGTGGACATTAATATACTAATGTAATAACATTTTAATTTATCTAAACTTAGAAATAAACAATCTTAAAAAAAATAAGTGTTCATTATAAAAATGCCTACCGTTGTTACTAAAAGTATACATGATAAATAGTTATTGCAATTTCAGCAAAAATACTATATTGAAAGTACAGATTATCTTTTAATAAATTTTTTATTGAATAAATCTTTGGTTTTTAGTTTGAAAAAGGATTAAATTCTGATGTCTCAATTCATAATTGGAGGTGTGTTCTCTCCAGATATACATATTTGATTGAGTTAAACTGACAGAATTTTAAATTCAGACATGATATTTTTGGTGATTGCTCAATTTCTAAGCAAAAGAAATAGTAATTATATTTGGTTTTACACTTCATTTAGAAAATTAATATATTTTATGCAATAATAATTTGTTTCTTGACAATTGTATCTGTTAGTGTCAATGCCAAACTTCAGAAATCACTCTAGAGCATTCAAATAAAGAAAAATTTAAAGTAGAAAATCAGTTAGAGAGTTGATGGATGGGCTGCAGTAGAGAAAGGGACTGGGACTTACCAGCCCTTAGGAGGCCATTTCAGCTTTGCCCAGGAAGGGATTCAAGCTCTGCAGCTTCAACTTCCACCTGAAACTGTTTCATGGCTGTTGCTCAGAGTTAAAAAGAGGATTTTGTCCTGTGAAAATGCACTGAGACTCTTGCTCCTTCATTCAATCTGTATTCTACTTATTTACTCCCTTTGGAATTGTACAGGTGCCCAGAGAGTTAGACAATATACTTCTGAGCTTTACCTCTGTATGAAATTCTGAGGCAAACTCAGAGGAGCAGGAAACCAAATGAGAACCAGCAGGCACATAACAGGTACAGCAACACACAATAATTTGTAATATTGAAATAAACATACTTCATGAATAATGAATAAAGCATATGGTTTATACATGCCTCCTCTAACAAAACCCTCTCCATTTCATATGCAAGCATGTCCAAGTATATGTCAGTTTTACATTTACTTGTCTCTATGTTTTATCAAATTCCCACAACCTTATGTGCATATGGCTTTTCCCTTCAATCTCAACAGATATCCTCATCTATTAAAAAAGCAAAAAATGAACAAACAGAAAAATAGTAATTGCAGAAGCAAAGGACTCAACTTTCTAGATAATTTTCATGTAAAACATATTCATCTTCTTGTCTAAATTAGTCCCATCATTCCTGTTCTGTTCTCAAACTCTTATTACTCTCATGGACCTCCCTTTCCCCATATTATCCAATTATCCACACTAATATTTTCAAATTAACATCACATTAATATTTTCCTCCTCTTTTGATTTCTGTCTACATATTAATACTTATTTTTTTTGTACTTGGGAGTTGAAGCTTGGTCTTCCCATATACATTGCAAGTGCTCTACTGCTAGGATTGTGCCCCCAAGCCATTTTGTTCATTTTGAGTCTGAGTCAGGGTCTCCCTAAATTACACAGGCTGCCTCTGGCTTGAACTGGAGGTCTTCCTGCATCCACCTCCCAGGTTTCTGGGATTACAACTGTGCACCACTGCACCTGGCAAATACTTTCTGTTTCTTTACACTTTAAACAGTAATGTTTGCTCCAACATGCCAAGTAGATACCTCCTCTCCATTTCCATTTAAATGTGCGGGTTGAAAGTTTTGCATAAACTCACTTCTGTTTCCAGTTTCTCATTCTATTTTTACTCCCCCAATCAGTTCACTTTGGTAATTATATGCACTACTATATTGAAACAACTTAAGAAAAAGGTTCATCAGTGACCTCATTTTGTTTATGTCATTTGCTAATTGTAGTAATTATATTACTATAGCTATTGATACTGTTTCTCAAATTCTTGCTTTTCCAAGTTTCTTCTGTGGTTCCTTATCTCTTTCTCCCTCTCTCTCTCTCTCTCTCTCTCTCTCTCTCTCTCTCTCTCTCTGCCCTCTGTGTTTGTATAGTCTTCTCATGTTTTACTCTAGATTCTGCCCATTCCACATGTATTTCTGATGGAATATTCATCTTGTGACTTGAACCAATTTGTGCAACCAAGAGCTACATCCCTGGTTGGTGAGTTTTGTTGTAATATTTATCAAATTGTTTTTGCTATGTAAACAACATACATATCACAAAAATATCTTTCCACACAAGAGGTTAAAAATGCACCTTGTTACTAAGTGTCTGAAAATATTTACCTCTGTGTGTATATCATTTCAAAGTCACCAGTCCAACCATTCTCTTAACTGTAAACATCAGGAACTTCTCTGACAGCCTCATAAAATAACATCCATATCAACCGATAAATGGGTTTTGTTTATTTTACCCCTTTGATATTTAATCAATATATATTTTTTCTTTCCTTGTGGTGATTGCTTACTTGTCCTAGGGATTACTTTGTTCTGTTTGACATAGTCTTTCTGCATTAAGTTTTATGTTCCTCTAATGCATTTTACTATTTTAGCCTCAATCATACTTGTGAAACTGAAATTATCATGATTATCTTTCTTAAGTTACTATAAACATTTGATATCAAACTCAAATTCAATACCTTCTAAGAATGTTATGGAAGAGACTTTGGTTTCTCCTTTTCTTTTTCCCATTCTTTTTCATTTTCATTTGCATGACCTCTAATTTGAAACTGTAATCATTCAAATGATTCATGCTCTGGCTTTACATATATTGCCTCTTGATTTTCTCATTTTCTTACTGGCCCTTCGTACTTAGACTCACATTGTCTTCCATTATGTCAGGTCAAGAATTACCTTCCCCTAAAAATCATCTTGGGTTTCCCTGAACCTTGGGTTTTAAATTTTCTTCCATAGGATTTTTCTCATTATCCACAATAGCATTTGTTAAATTTCATTACAAATTTATCAATATTGTTTGGCTCTCGAGGCCTTGAAAGGTACTGCATGTTGCTGATATTTGAATGGACTTTATGACCTAAGAGGAAGATTATATAATAAATAGAGTAGTAGGTGAAAGGTATCTATTGAACTAACTCAACATATGTGTTGAATGCTTGCAAAGTACAAAACCTTGGGCAGGAGTTGGCTTCATTCCACTGATAAATTCAGACTCATACGTAGATTTCCTGTATATCTTCTGCTGAGATCTTATGCCCTTTGTAAGCAGTAAGAGGCTCATCAGTGACATTCTTGGTGCCATTTCATTGATATCTGTTGAAAGAATGAATGAATGAGAACATTTTTTTTCAATTATTCATCAAATTTGTAAAGAGTGCTGCTTTTAAAATGCCCCAATTTTGGATTTAATTACTAGAAAAATATGTTCCATATCCTACAATCTACATTAGTAGTTTTCAAGTATCTAGAATTGTTCTGTATCCATACATAAAGTATATTCTCATTTTATGATTGATGACATTTTAATCAATAAAAATGACTTCACAATTGCCTAAGAGTAAAAGGGATGTAGAATAAAGGTGATCTTTCACTGTAGAAGGTGAGAGACTAAAAATCATTAGGTGTAAATTTTCTAAAATTCAATAATAAGTATTTACAAGCCAAATCCACAATATCAATAGTCGAGTACTGCATACTTTATGCTTTGTTGTTAGGTACCTTCAAGTCCGACTCATAGTGACTCTATGCATAATAGGTTGAAATACTACCCAACACTGCTATGTACACAAACATTTTATGTTTGAGCTCGTCGTTTCAGCTACTGTGTTCCTTCTCATTTTGAGTCATGCCATATCATCAATTGGAGGTCACAGAGGCTTTCCTCCTTTCTTATCATTAAGGTCCACTCTATTTTGAGGAGGGGCTGGGATTTAGCTCAGTGGGTAGGGCGCTGCACTGCAGTCTCTGAGGTCCAAAGCAACTCTTTCCCAATCATCTTTTGAGTGCCTTCCAGTCTGGGGGACTCATTTTCTTGCACTATATTTGACAGTGCTTCTCTGCTATTCATAGCATTTTTAATGGCTAATTGTTTTGGGAGTGGGCTGTTGGGTCCTTCTCCTAGTCTTGGTGGCTCTACTGGTATATGAAATACTAATGGCACAGTTTTCAACATCACAAATAACACATAAGACCCCACAACATAACAAGGTGACAGATTTATGAGACTTTAAGTTTAGGGGGTGGAAAATAATCTTTCTAGTTCTTTTTTAGAATTTTCAGATTTCGTTTTTTTTTTTTTAATTCTAAAGATTCTTGTATTATAAAAATGGAATAGGAAGAGCTGGGTGCGGTGGTGCACTCTTGTAATGGCTTGTGAGGCAGAGGGAGGAGGTTTGCAAGTTGGAGACCAGAGACAGTCTGTGTAATATAGGGAGACCCTATCTCAAAAAAGTAAAAAAATATAATGGGCTGGGGTACAGCTCAGTGGTCCACCACTTGCAAAGCATGCAAGGGTGAGGCCCTAGGTTCAACCCCCAGTACCACAAAAAAAGTAAAAGAAAAAAAATACATAAGAAGCAAAGAGACATAAGAGGTATAAAAATTCAAGAAATAAACTGTCTTTCTTCACTTCTGCAAATCATTTAACCATATCATTATCATGTACTTGGTGAATATATCCTGTTAAATTATAAAACATAAACTTCTAATGTTTACTTATTTTTACAGAATTTTCTGCATTTTATTTCCAAATAACAAAGAACGTTTGATGATTTGCTTTAACTTCACTTTACTCAATAATTTTCCAATGTTCAATAGGTAAAAGAATAAAGCATAATTATTCATGTACTAAATAAACTGTGTTTAATTATAAATTTTAGTTACTGACCTCAAAACAATCATAATATTCAGTTGAACATAATTTTCTTTCTAATTACATGAATAAATTACTGTGTACACTCTACATGGCTTTTTGACTTCACTGTCCTTATTGTTTGCTCTGAAACTCTAACTGCCAGCATTCTGAAGATGATTTCCATTATTTGCATTTCAATGTCTTTGATGAAAATGAATAGTTTGAAGTGATTTTATTTTGTTTTCTGACAAATGTTACAATAAAATTGACCATTGGATTCTAGAGACTATATTTTTTAATACAAACAACTAGACATATTAAAATGAAAATAACATTTTTTAGATCCAGCAAAAAAATGGAAACTCTTTTTCTTTTGGAAAGTTCTAAGTTGGTTTTATAGTGGGAGTATTGATACATTTGTTTTATTCAATTAACATATTTTAGAAAGTAGAGGATATTGACAATAATTTTGAATAGTTTTTCTACTAGTATCCCATTTAAAATATTATGCTTGAGGATGTCTCAGTTAGCTGCCCTCATCTCCAACATCCCTGGCTCAAAAGATCAGACCAAATATTATTTTCAGCAATATAAATTATTTAAGAACAGTCTCTTACTTACTACCTAATTGAAGAGAGGAAAAGATAGGACAAGTTTTAGTCTTTGAGTAGACATTGTCTATACAAAGTATTTGTCATAGTTAGCACGTTGAGAGAAATAAGTTAAATTTATGGTAAATATGTTTGAGGTTAGATAGTTAAATGTACAGTATAGTATAAAGCCAAAATGATTATTACTAATAAAAATAAGATGGTCAGAAAATTTATATCTGTACTAATGTCTTTTTAAAATTTGAGTATTTTGAAGCATTTTGACCCAAGCCAGGAGGTTGTTGTTAGGTGTCCTCCATTTGTATCCGACTCATAATAGTGACCCTATGTACAACAGGTAAAACAGTATTATTAGTGCTTCTCTGCTATTTATAGGGTTTTCAATGGCTGGTTATTTTTTAGGATTGAGTTGCCAGGTCCTTCTCCCAAGTCTATAGCACCTGATGTTCCCAGCCAGTCTCCTATTTAAGTATTAACCAGACTTAACACTGCTTAGCTTCCTAGATCTGATGGGATCAGATGCCACAATGGTACAGCTGAAAGCTAAACCAGAATGAAGTTAACTTAACAGGTTTTCCTATATTTTCTGAGAAAGGGCTTTAAAAGAAAGTAAGATAAATATTTTTGAATACTCAAGGATGAAACTGAAGTCAAAACTCAGAACACATGAATAACAGAAATCAGAAAAATACATGTGCATAGACATTCACCAGAGGACTATTAAAATAAGAAAAAAGAAAAAGAATTAGAGCCATGTCTCACATCTGTAATCACCAAAAGTCACAAGGCTGAGGCAGGAAGATTGCAAGTTCAGGGCCAGAGTCAGCTGACAGCCTACATAACAAAACAAGACCCTGACTAAAAAATAAAGGTCAAAAATGGGTTGAGGGTTCACCCCAGTGGTAGAACATTTGAAAAGTGTGGTGTGTGCAAAGGCCAAAAGTTTAGCCCCCAAGAAACTGCCTCTACCAAAAATAAACCTATAGAATTAATGACGATGGATAAAAAAAGAGATAAGTAGGTAATATATGATATTCTTATATGCAGAAATACATGCAGACTCAGAATATGTTCTCTTTTAATTATAATTGAACATTATCACAATGTAATGATTAATAAAAATTGGAAAATTTCTAGGCAATAAAATAAAACTATAATAAATTGCACACATTTTAGCTATCTGCTGTGGTGCATATCTATATTCCTAGTTACTCAGGAGGCTAAGGCAAGAAGATCACAGGTTCCAGGCTAGCGGCAGCCTGCTCAATTTAGTGAGATCATGTCTCAAAAAATAAAATAAAAAAATAATGAAAGGGGCTGGAGATACAAGCTTAGTCATGGAGAACTTGTGTAGCACAAGAGAGGCCATTGGTTTAACCTTCAGCACTGAAAAAAAAAAAGTAACAATAAATAAAGCAAAGCATGCAATCTTTTCTTTTCTTTTTAATAAACCTTTTCATATTAAAATATACTGAGGGAGCCGACACAGTGGCACATACCTGTAATCCCAGCAGCTCAGGAGGCAGAGGCAGGAGGATTGCAAGTTTGAGAACAGAGGTAGTCTGCGTAACTTAGAGAGTCTCAAAAAGTAAAAGTGCTGGGGGTGCAGCTCAGTGGTCCAGCACTTGCAAAGCATGCAAGCGAGAGGCCCTGGTTTCAACCCCCAGTACGGAAACAAAACAAAACAAAACAGGGCTATGAAGATTGTAGAGAGTACCTGTAGTCCCCACACCTAATTCCAATATTATGATTTTACTTCAGTGTGCAAGTTTGTTACAGTTAATGAAATAAATTTTATATATTATTATTAAATAAAATTCATACTTTGTTCAGATTCCCTTACTTTTTATCTATTTTTATTCCTATTGTCAGAATGCATAGAGGACAAACATTATATTTATCCGTCATGTCTCTTTAGGCACCATTAGACTGTTATTATTTCTCAGACTTTGAGTGTGATGATGATTATAAAGAGTACTGGTCAAGAAATCTTTAGAATATATCTCAATTTAGATTTTTAAAATATTTTTTCTCATGATCAGCCTATGTTTATGGGTTCTTAGGAGGAGGACCACACTGCCAATTTGGCAGTTTTCATCCAGTAATACCAAATATACCTAATAATAACATGATTTATCACTGTTAATGTTACCTTTAACACTTTGTCAGGTTTATCCATGATATAGTTAGATTTGTTTTGTCCCTTTCTGTGTTATATATTTTGGAAGGAAGTCACTAGCTTAGCCAATACATAAGTTACTGGGAGTTATGCTTCTATTCTTTGAAGGCAAAATATCTCCATAAATTATTTAGAATTCCTTGTGGATAATTGTCTCTTTTCCATTTAATTGTTTATATTTTACATCAATAATTAATTGATATACATCATTTTGTAATATTTATCACCATACTTTATTGGATTCTGAGTGATTTTTGTCACTTAATATTTTGTTTGACTGAGCTCTTGTTGTTGTTGTTGTTGTTAGGTGCCTTCGAGTCATGTGAGATTCATAGTGACCCTCATAGGGTGTTCAATGGCTGATTGTTTAGGGATTGCCTTGGGAGTGGATTGCCATGTCCTTCTCCAGTTTTTGTGCTGCTGGGAATCAAACTTGGGACCTCAGGGACTGCAGAGGGGCACTCTACCAACTGAGCTAAATCCCAGCCTGACTGAACTCTTACTTTCCTTAAAATATCACAGGTATAAATATTAAGAAACACATAGGTAGGGGCCATCTTTCACAACCATATGGTTGTGAAAGCTGGACACTGAACAAGAGAGACAGGAGAAGAATTGATGCTTTTGAATTATGTTGCTGAAGATGAATATTGAATATACCATGGACTGCCAACAGAACCAACAGATCTGTCCTAGAAGAAACATAACAACAGTGCTCCTTGGAAGCAAGGATGGCCAGACTGCATCTTACATATTTTGGACACATAGTCAACAGGGACAAATCCCTGGAGAAAGACATCATGTTAGGGAGACTGGTGAATCAACAACAACAACAAAAAAAAAAAAAAAAAAACATGAAAACTCTCCATTTGCTAGATTGACACAGTGTGTGCAACAATGGGCTTAAACATAAATACGATCTTGTACCTGGCACAGCATCGAGTTTTCGTTCTGCTATACATAGGGTCACTATGAGTTTGACCTGACTTGAAGGCACTCAACAACAAAACAAGGGGCCATCTTATCACACCCCTTACTTCTGTCCTGGAATCTAGTTCAAAGATCCTTACTTAGACCTCCAATTGTCACATGCCTCCAACTATGCACTTCTTTCATCTGTGGGCTTGGTGAATTCATTATTATGTTTTATCATTGAGATTCCTTGAGATTATAGACAGGATGTACAATAGTAATCATTAAACAAAATAAGGACAATATTTTTATTGTGTATTTTTGTTGCTTTTTATCATCTCACTCCCGTCTTTGCCTTGGTAAGTACAAATTTGTTAAATATATTTCTTGCTTATAAGTCACAATTTTACTCATGAACACTAGGAATTCTGGGTGCTTAATATTGGATTTGCTATTCATTAATGTATGCATATCCTTTTTAAAGATAGAAATGTCCAGAATGTGCTAAATGAATATGCTGGTAAACTTCTGTGAAAATACATGAGTGAGTATTTCCACACAGCATTGTGTGATATGAAGTCTTGAATACAGTTACATACTTAACTATCATTCTCATAACCAAGGTTCTGTTTCATATCTTCACTGTAACATTTTCTTTGATCCACATCACTTTATGCAATATGCTAAATGTGGATGGAGATTTATAAAGGAAACTGATTTATTTTTTTCCCACTCAAATAAAGAAAATGTTTGACTTTTCCTTCCTGCTTTGACTTCCCGCCCTCTGATGTCATCTTTCCAATGCAGTCTAAAGTCTCATCCAAATATACACTCTCCATTCACCTCATGCTGTGATCATTTCACAGATCAGAAGTGGAACAAAGGAATAGTCTTTATGTTCCATATTTTTCCACTTAGCTTTCCCCCATCTTCTATGATTTCTATTTCTCTTCTTCCCTTTTCCTTTACCTTTCATTCGCTCTTGCTTCTACATAACTTCCTTTCCCTTTTTCTCTCTCTACCACCCCTTCTTTGGGGCTGGGATTTAGCTCAGTTGGTAGAGCACTGAGCTGCAGTCTCTGAGGTCCCAAGTTCAATTCCCAGCACCACAAAAATGGGAGAAGGACCTGGCAATCCACTCCCAAGGCAATCCCAAAAAACAGTCAGCCATTGAAAACCCTATGAGGGTCGCTATGAGTCGGATACTGACTCAACGGCACCTAACAACAACAACAACAACAACCCCTTCTTCCTCCTTTTTTTCATCTCCTTCATCTCCTCCAATCACTATGCTACTTCTGGTGGTTGTTTCAGGTTTGAGGTGAGAGAAAAGAGTAAAAGAGTCTTCCTGAACAAGTGCTGTTTAAAATATGATATGGGTACCCTCTGTGCAATAGCTAGGAATATTCTTGATCTTTTTTCCTTCATTTGCTTTGGTGGATTCATTTAAGAAACCTCTACCATAATGAAATAATCAGCTATTAAAAACTCTATAAATAACAGAGAAGCACTAATAATAGTGCACTGTGTTTGGTATTGTTTCATTTGTTGTTCATAGGGTCACTATGAGTGAGATTCAACTCAACAGCACCTAACAACAACAATAACCATACTCACCATGTGTATTCCTTCCTTCAGTATTCTTGAAGAAGCCAATTATTTTAAAGGCTAATTTCTTAAGGCTTCACCTCTATTCCTTCATTTCATTGTGTACTAATCCAGGACAACTTTTTTTTTTTATGTAGTTGACTCACTTTGACAGAATCTTATTGACAATGACCTTTGTAATACAGCATTAGTCCCACTGATTCTGTGGTAAATCTAAGTGAATTTTGTGTGCTGTGATACTAACTAGTCTTATATCCTTGCCTATCCTTTTGCCTTCTGGCCTAGCTCAGATATCTCATATCCTACTATATCCTACTGCCATGTTTTTATAATCCAGTTTATTACCTGAGCTTATTACCTGAGGTATATTAAATATATTAATATTATTTCTTAGATTTAGATTAAAATAGAGCCTACATGACTTTCATCATGAACATGTTAATATTGACATTAATCTGCAAGGAGGATATGCTTCACTGTATGACAAGCTTGAAGTCATTCACAAAAGGAATGGAGTATATAACTTACCACATGTTATAAAAGATACAATCTAGAAGTCACAGAAATGGAGGTCAGATGAAGAGAGAGAATGTAAGGACACAATGTGACAGAGAAAATCAACTTGACATCTAAATAATAAAAGTGTGAATGTAGCTCAGAAACCAAGGTAATATTTCAAAATACAGTTGATAAACACTAGTATTTGAAAAGAACATTGGAAACTTACCTATTTAGAGCTGAGCAGTCTTCATAAACGAGAATATCTGTTTAAAGCTGTTTAAACAAATTTTGTTTAAAATAACTTATAGTAGTCAAATTTCAGTGTCCCATTATAAACATAGAACACTAAAATACAATGAGAAATCACATCATTAAGCATCCTTTATCTTTTTGTTGACTATATACTGTTTTCACACTTTTTAGGTCTAAAATACAGATTGCAAAATAGCTTATGATTAAAGTATAATACATTATCATATCAAATTTTTTATATATCATTATATATTACATATTGGTTTCATATGTTATTTTCAAATATATCACTTTGTTCCCTTCCCTAATCTGGAACATTTGCCAAGTCACAATTATGTATGAAAAATCAAGATTTATACATATCCCATGAAGTCAAGAAAAATGAGTACATGGTTTACATATTTTGTTTTCTTTTCCCATTTCTTCTTTGTGTGTACTATTTCTCTGCAGACTCTATTGTAGTGTTTGATAGACCAGCACTATATTCCTAAAGTACAATTCAACAAAACACAGCAAGTGAGGATGTGAGTCTTTTTAATCACTTTAGCAGGTGAGTATCTATTGTGCACTTAATATGTATAACCAGTTGTTCTATATCTGGATACAAAAATAAATAAAACATTGTTTCTAACACAGAGGACATCATAGCCTAAAGGGAAAGGAAATAGGATTGTCCTTCTTCTTGATGTTTACATTTATCTTTCTCGTCATTACCAGAGTCCCTTGATAACTCCATGCAGTGTGTTTGTTCTTAGAACTATTCCAGAAGGAATTTAACTTGCTAAAGGCTCATATGTGATATTACTCTTGCTACTAGTCAGAATTGCACCTAGCATTCTAGTTTTATTGGCTGAACTCATACTTTGCTCCTAAATTCTTGTTCTGTTATATCTGAGCTATTGACTAAGACCTTTAACTTAACACTAGTTAATGAGTTCCTATGCCAGTAACCTGCCTTGTACCCCATACCTCTGCAAACATAAGACACCCTTGCTGGTCTCCTTATATTGTCCTCTGACTGGCATGCTACAATGACCCATGAATATCCCAACTAGAGTTACTTCCCTGCCAGCATGGGAACTCATTAAGAAAATCTTTCTTTTTATTATTTGTAGCACCAAAATTTAATATAGGTCCTAGCAAAAGTATAAATTCCCAGTGTTTCTTCACTGATTTGTTGAGATAACATAAGAATTAAATCTTGCAAATATTTATTTACATCTATTCCCTTCTTGACTTGAGTTGTTTGCCCAGCCCGCAGATACACACTGTTACAAAATTTTGACAGCATACCAGCCTGATAAACAATTGATTTCTTTAGTTCATCATCTTTCATTATTTTCCTAGTTTGTCTTCCCTCAATTAATGCATGGAATTTTAGCTTTCTGCACCTTCCAACCTTCTCTCTTTCTATTAACACCTAATTGTCTCCATTAATATTATAGTATGACCAGGAAGTTATAAGAGCACTGTTTTATGATGTTAATCATGGGAATAAGAACTAATATTTTAATATAGAATATGCCTAAAGAAGTCAAAGAAGGCATCATAAAAATGTTGACTTTGTGAAAACTAGTTAGGATATTTTCTGGTTGGACAGCAATATTTACCTATTTTGTAACAGACAATATTTAAACACATGAGAAAGGGGACTAAGATATATAATCAGTATTGATTAATAACAATAAGTAGTACTGTGTGGTTGCACTATGAAAATAATTCAGTAAAGTGTGAAAAGATGAAGTTGTGTAATGAGGTTGAGACTGTGAATAAAGAATATGTTGTGAAGTAAAATTTGACCTTTATCCTTTGGCAAATGTTTTTATCTAAAAGAAGTTAAAAAGAATCAAGTACATTTTTTCTTCTTCTTTCTTTTTCTTTTCTCTTTTTTCTTTTTTTCTTTACTTTTCTTTTTCTTTCTTTCTTTCTTTCATTTTTTTTGTTTGTTTGTTTGTTTTTGAAAGCTATTGCTGGTGTTACTGTGAGGAAAAAGTGGAGTGTCTCAATGGCACTACTTAGGGATTCTGCCTGGGAACAAACTATAATGCTATACACTTGAATTAGGACAACCTGGAAAATAACCTAAAGAATAATTAGTTCTTTATATGCGAAGTGTATGAAAATAACAAGATATCCTTTCACTAATTTAATTAACATTTAGGTAAATGTACCAAGGAAAGTGCAATTTATGTCTAGAGCAACAAACAAAACTGACAAGATCTTACTGATTACATAGTATTCAATTTCTGGCAGAGGCAACAGGCACTAAACAGGTAAGATAAATACAACATGTAAAATTATGAAATTGTGATAATTACTTAAATTAATTTGGAAAGTATCGAAAAAGTACTTTTGGAAGCAATTTTGAATGTAAAACCTTACTGAGACTAGAAATTGAGAGGAATTATACAGATTCTTGGATGGAAACGCTCCAAGTATAGAGAAAGTTAAATGCAAAATTATTTGGATGAAGCTGAATGAATAGGAGAACAATAAGAGTGGAAGTCAGAGGGAAGAGAGACCTGGAAAATATTTTTCTAGGAAGTCAGTGACTTTTTTTAGTTGTGGAACCAGAAGTAGATCCCATAGGAAGATTTTGAACAAATTTGAGTTTACTGAGGAAAATCACAGAGTAATATCCACTACACTAATGAAGGTCTGATTCGACAGCACAGAAGGCTGGTACAAAGAGGAACCATCTAACAGGTTTGAGAAGATGTGTCCTAAAACTAGGAGAATGGATGAATGGATGAACTGGAAGGAAGGGAGGGAAAGAGAGAGAGAGAGAAAGAGAGAGAGAGAGAGAGAGAGAGAGAGAGAGAGAGAGAAATTCAGAAGAGTATGAACAAAATTGAAAATATTCTTGAGGATTCATGTAAGAAAAAATGAAAAACTGAGAGAAGGTCATTGTATTTGGCAATTAAGAGTGTTCCAGGGCCTAAATAGGAATTCTTTCAAAGAATTCATAGAGAGACAGAATAGGGTATGTGAGATATGTGGAAGTAAAGATGATGGAGAATGATTAAGGATTGAGGACTCTTTATTGTGAATGAATGGAGAAACATATTTTTGTTTGTTTGTTAGATCTTTTTAATTTGGTTCCACAAAAAGTTTTGTGTAATTTCAACATTTATAAATCACATTTGCTATTCATATCAAATTTAACATATTACCATCAAGAACCTAAAAACTAGCTTAATTGTGCTGAAATTGAGTTATATTTCATTATTGAACAGAACTCAGTTATCTTTCATAAATGAAAGAACATGTGATCTCAAGTTAAAAGACATGGATTGTAGAATCTACTTTAACAAACAGTGTTGAGTAGGCTGCTCAACTTCATTGAACTTTAGTTTCTTTATTCATAAACTGACACTGCTGATAATAACTTGAATCTATTATGAAGATTAAATCTGTGAATATGTGTTTTTAAAGGCATTTATTTATCCTTATGAATGTTAGTTATTGTTATGATTAACCACAATAGGTTTCAGAGAGGTCATTTGTTAACTCCAATTTTAATGAATAACAAGTTGCTTACCTATAATTTCAAGCAAATAATACCTTTTGAATCTCAAACCTAGTGCCTGTGTTGGGGTATTAAAACATAAGTATTGACTAATCTAAAAATGTCTAACTTTTCCCCATCTTTGAAAATTATTGTTGCTTTAAAATACTTACAAGTGATTTTTACTTTGAATTGGACCTTGCATAGAAATATTTTTTTGCAAACTATAAACTAATGTATTCGTGTAAGGTTTTATGTTTTACTTGTTTTCATTGCAATATTGAATTTAATTACATTTTACCCGTACCAGATGCTCTAGTGTGCATGTACACACACACACACACACACACACATCGCAAATAGAGCATCTTTGATATTCTTCATAAAATTCTTTCATAACCTTTAAATTGAAAACCTTGTATCACTTTCATGTTGCTCTTTGAAACTCCCTTTCTGATCCCTTTCACATCAAATAGAGATAGAAATATACTAAAGCACCATCACAGAACAGCCCTTAGGGGATTTCAAGATAAAGCCTCCTGGCACAGTGTGTTAACCTGTCTTTCATTTGGTTACTTAAGCTTATTTGGTTTCCGTTTGAAAAGAAAAGAGGTCAGATCCATATTGCTAATATTCTAAGCATATGGATCTCAATGTTTTTCCAACCCTCTTTAAGATCAAAACGTAATTTGAATGTACTCACCTTTTCAAGAAAATACCATTTGCATAGACTATATACTTGGTATTCAGAAGATATGGATCGTTGTAACACTAAAATCAATAAAATAACTTTTGAATATGTGTGTATATGTGTGTGTATGTGCATGCACCTACTTTTTTGTTCTTATTGAGAAAGCCTCTCACTATGTACCTTAGCAGACCTCAGTCACAATCGTCCTTCTTCTGTCTCCAAGTACTGGAAGGAACTACAAGCATGCACTACCATGCTTGGTTTTCAGGCTTTTTGAAAATATATTTTGCCAGAAATTTTAACTTAGTTGTGTATCAAGCATCTCCTTTCAAAGTTTAGTTGAGAAATGAATGTTCAAAATGAAGATGCCATTAACTAAACCTGGAGAACATAGAAAAAGACACTTTAGCAACCAGTTTTGATATATAATCAGAATTAAATTTGGCATTTTATTATTAATGGATCCCCAGCTAGATTTGTTCGTTTTCCTAAATATCTATATTTGAGTTTGAAACTTACATTTTGTGTGAATTATGATAAAGTGATAAAGAGAGTAGGATTATACAATATTGAACTCTACATTTGAATATGAGTGGCCTTTGATACTTTATTAATGAGTTAGTACAGATATTTTATTTTATTTATTCTATTTAGTCAATTATGTAAAGTAATGGGATGTAAACTAGAAGATCAAAATAGAACATTGTTTTTTTAAATATGTTTTGTTTATTATGGCATTTTAATGTAAATTCCTGAAACTATTTTATGACAGTAGGTAAAGCATTAACAAATGTGTGTCTGTTACCAAAGTCTGTCAAAGAGCAAGATGAAAAAGAAAGGTCTGAGGAAAGGTGGCCACAATAACAAAGATACTCTTCTATAAGGAAGCTCATGTAAGAACTTTATTATTTAGTTACTTTAGTTTTTCTATTAAGTTGATCCTCATCAATGTTAATTCTAATTTACTGATTTATTTGAGTGAGTTTTCATAGGTAAGTATCTGGTAAGAAAACTATCATAGTTTTGAAAAAGTAAATATAGATACTGTGAAATCTTTGTCAATATGTAAAAATTTCATTGTTATTTATGAATATACTTTATTGTTTTTATGTACATATTTTGCTGAGAGTCATCTCCAGTTACACAAAATTTTATTGGAGTTTGTATACTGACAATACATAATCTCACAGTGCAGATCATGGTGTTTCAAAACTTCATTTCAGGGTGTTTGTTAATACACATATGTGATGCCAACATGATATGTCATAAAATAAAAAGGTCCTAAAAGCTCAGATCAACTCAGAAGTTAGAACAAATACATAAGATAAAAAGATACTAGAGTGGAAAACTGAGCTCCTAATACTTCTCATTACTTGAAAAACATGTATTATAAGAAATACCAAAGTTGCATTAAATATTTTTCCTCGAAATAATATACATTAAAAAGTTGGATAACAGACAAACTGTTACTAAAATATCCACTTGGATTATCATCAAAATCTATAGATGATGATCACACAAGCTTTTTTATAAAGGTTAGAAAAGTCTAACAAAACCTTCAAATGCATCTAAAGATTAATAATTGTTAGCTATATGATAATGCACTCACTAAGGATTTATTGGTGTTGTTCAGTATGTGCCAAATATTGTTGAGATTCCGAGAACTCAGCAAACTTAGCATACTCATGGAAGCAAATGGTTAATGGTATAAAACCATTAACCAAGGTTCTGAGTAGTACTGAAAAATGTAAGAAATTAGAAAGCATGTAGATTCAGAAAAATATTGTCAACTAATCTTAATGATTTTTCCAAGTATGAGTTCATGTTTTAGAATTTTATAATTTTATTAACACTATTAGTAATCACAATTTTC
>VMDO01029716.1:0-22270 GCA_007922755.1 Pedetes capensis | reverse complement strand
TTATGCTGGTCTTAAGAAATGTTACTATGAAATGCTTAAGTGTGTCTTTAATACTTACTTTCTTTGGGTTTTGTATTATGTACTGAATCTGTAGCTTAACATCCTTAACCAATTTTAGAAACCTCTTCATTTTTATCTCTGAAAATATTTCCTTTCCACCACTTTTCTTTTCCTCTTTTTCTAATACTTTGAATCTATGTATATTAGATTGATTTTGCAGGGTCTCATGTTTTAAAAGCTTTTCTCTGTTACTTATACATACCTAAATTTCTTTTTCATTCTGATTGTTTTCCTTTTACCCATTGTCTATTTTATTTACTCTGTCTTAGGTGTAATGTTCTCCTTAACAAGCTCATTAAGTTTGAATCTCAAGCAGTCTTTTTCTTTTTTCTAATTTCTAATTTAAAATTTTATTTTTTCCATTTAAGTTCTCAGTCTTGTTTAGAATTTTCTTAAATATTTTGAGCATTTTCATTTTTAAGTCTGTGCCTAATATTTCCCTTATATAGATCTATTTTCTATTTTTTGTGATGTTGCCACTCCCTATGCCTGATTATTTTTGGTTGAGAGACCCACTCTTATAAATAAGTGTGGAAATGCTGTATATTGTCAAATCTATTCTGCACTCAGGTTTTGGTGATTTTTTAAATGGAAAAAGTTCATGATTCTAGTCTTCTCCTTTCCTTCCTTGTTCTTAGGTCTTGTGAGCAGATGTGATAGTGAGGTGATGGAGAGCACCGATAATATTTCTGTATGGAGCAATGACAACAAGAGTGATGAATAATAGGTGAGTAATAATAATGATAATAAGCATAAACAAATTATTGAATTATATTTTATGAGATTAATAGAAGTTCTATAATTTTCCCAAAAAGCACCTGTTGATGATGAATCTTATTTGCTCATGATCCTAACCCTCATGGGATTATTGAGCCTTCTAAAACTGTTGAAAGGTTGTAGAATTAGATGCAAGAATATATGGTATATTGAAACTTAGGCTTATGTTTTCTTTCAAAAGAGAGAATTTATATTTAACTATATTTTATTGTTTACTAAGGAGAATTCCTCACTTCTTATTGTATTGGAATTCTTTCTTGACTTCCTTCTTCCTTCCTTCCTTCCCTCTTTTCTTTTTTTCTCTTTCTTCCTTTCTTTCTTTCTTCCTTTCTTTGATTTTTTTTTAATACTAAGTGTTTGAACCTAGGGCCTCAAGCATGCTAGGCAAGTGTTCCACTACTGCACCCTCAGTTCAAGCCAAATTCCTGGAAAGCAGAACAAGGTGGAATAGGATAGAAAATTAATTTAAAAAACAAAGGGAAAATAGATAGCATATAATATATAGAAACTAGCATTTAAGTAGGCCATTTATATAGAATGATAAGTAATATGATAGAGAAAGTTCTGCATAGTATGGAAAGGTTTAGAAGGGGAGTCCCTGATTTGCTGTTCTGTACCATCTCTTAGTCATCATTCCTCATCTCTTCTGGTCTAGCCAGATTCATGTCTACATCTGCAATATATCTGGCAATTTTTTAAAAAATTCAATGTGGAAATTTTCAAATGTACACAAAAACAAATAGAACTGCAATTAGTTACCATGTTCCTATTATATACCTTCAATAG
The DNA here is from genome assembly GCA_007922755.1 of Pedetes capensis. Lineage (NCBI taxonomy): Eukaryota > Metazoa > Chordata > Mammalia > Rodentia > Pedetidae > Pedetes > Pedetes capensis. Next base: position 20,647 of record VMDO01029716.1, on the reverse strand, counting down.
CTACCATTAATTAAGAATTTTGGCTCTTCTATCTCCCACCACTCTTCTTAATTTTATTTTTGAAGAAGTTTTAAAACTGACACCAGTATTTTTACTTTATCAGAAAATACTGAAATACGTATCTCCAGCTGATAAAAATGTTTAGAATAGCTTTTTGCATAATGAACATGCCATCATCATGCCTTGGAATAGTAACCAATTACCCTAAGAAAATTAAATTCTTTAATACTGAATACCATCTGTACTCAAGTTTCCCTGATTCACTCAAATATATCTTTTTACTTTAGGTTTGTTTTAATCAGAATCCAAACAAGATATACACATTGCATTTGATTTTTATATTTCCTAAGTATCTTTTATTCTATAACTGTCCCCCTTCTTACTGCTCATAATTCAGATCATGAATTTGATTGAGGGAGGAACCTGGTCATTTGTCCTATAAACCATTCTACACCCTGGATTTGACAGATTTTTCCCTCATGACATCATTTGATGTGTTTTGTCTCTGGTATTTCTATTCCTGGCATTTCCCATAAGCTTGTTGTTGTTGTTAGGTTGCCATGGAGTCGGTATCCGACTCATAGCGACCTTCATAGGGTTTTCAATGGCTGACTGTTTCGGGGTTGCCTTGGGAGTGGATTACCAGGTCCTTCTCCCATTTTTTGCAGTGCTGGGAATTGAACTCGGGACCTCAGAGACTGCAGCACAGCACTCTACCAACTGAGCTAAATCCCAGACCCCATAAACTTGTAGGTAACATTAAAGGCTTACTTGTATTTTGCTTCAATTTCTGGCAAGAATATTTAGTGAGGGATAGGGTATACTTCTTATTACTATTATATCACATCTGAAGGCACATAATGTCTTATTATAGATTGTCCTACTTTTATTAATGTAAACTATTGTTGTGGGTTCAGGTGATGTCACTCTCATTCTTTTGTAATTAAGTTTCTTATCATTAATTGATTATTGTTGCCAAGATATATCATGCCTTTAGATGTAATAGATTTTATCATTCTATAATTCTCCCTGAGTTTATCAGTTGTAACTCTTCTATATAGAACAACTCTCCCTTCATTAATTTTATCTGATTAACTTAATATGAAGTTCATGTGGAAAGATGGATAAATGCTTACATTTTCCCTTTATGATTTATAAGCATGCAGAATAGTGGGTTGATGCCTTAGTAATTCCAAATGCTAATTTCTCATTATTTCTTGATCTTACCTCATTGCTACTCTATGTGTCTTTTTGTAGCTTCTAGAAGACAGGTCTATATTGGATATCCCTTGCAAGTCTAGGTTCACAGGAGATTCTGTGATGATTTCAGAAAGCCTAATTAAAGTCACTGTGAGTTGGACCTCACTCAATGGCACCTAACGGCAACAACAATAACAATATAGTTTTAAATCAAAACAATAGGAGGTATGCTCCTATTTTTTTCAGTTCATCTAACTCCCTTTGTTGTGGTTCTAGACTCACAAGAGGGTACTGACAATTGTAATCATGCATATAAGCACTTTCATATATTTGCTGTATGGAAGATGGATGTGGCAATCCACTCCCTGGGTAATCCCAAAATGATCAGCCATTGAAAACCCTATGAGGGTCGCTATGAGTCAGACATGACTAGATGGCACCTAACAACAACAACATATATTTGCTGTGTTGTAGTCCATCAAACTCATTATAGCTAAAACTATGCCACTTGGGAGGTGGACAGCAAGAGTTCCCTCTAGTTAACTTCTATATTCAAATTTTACTTAACTTAAAATTGAGTTCTCTCTCTGAATTATACTCACTCCTGACACTACTTTTGAAATACTGTATGTGGCTATGGATTTGATGGCATACTTCATGAATTCCTTTGAATTATCTAGATACCAGCTCCATATTTGGTAGTGTTCAATATTCATTTTAACATTCCAAGGTATCATCAATTGTCTCTGGTTCAATTCTGTGTCAGACAGTACATCTGATATTTGATCTTCAATAACTATTACCTATAAATTCACTCTATTCTCATTGATATGGGACTTAGAGACCTCCATGATTTATTATCAAACTAATTTCTCATTACTATTTAGTCCTACCTCATTGATGCCCTGTCTTTGTTTTAGCTTCTGAAAGACAGATCTGTGTTCAATATTCCTTGCAAGTCTATGTTCACAGAAGATTCTGAGATAATTTCAGGAATGCTAAGTATAGTTTGAAATCAAAACAACAGGAGATGTTGTTTTTGGCTCCCAAGAGAGTATTGACTTGGCAGGTCTTATTTTCAAGAAGACACTGTTCTCACCAGAGTAATTTGTAGCCTATTCCTTTTTCAGTTATTATTTTTCATTGTGATTGTTTCCTGGAATCCTTATAGTTGGATTTCCATATATCCTTTAGGTAGAGAAAGGCTGTAGGGAAAAGGTGTCTCCACTACAGTTTCCAGTTATTATCATAGCCCTATTTTTACTTCAAACTAGTCATTTGTTCTTATGATAAGTCTTGTGTGCCAAGACAGTGTGAATCTACCCATTTTAGAATGCAGTTAACTCACACCATTCAGCCAACAAGGGTTATGACTAGATGTTAGACCTTAGGATCATGGATATATCATTGTGAGATGGTCAACATTGTTTCCCCTGGTGACACACGTCTTTGTTGTGTTGACTTAAACCTCACTTGTCTTACTTGATCTTCTACAGGCAGAAAATTCAAGGCCCCCAGATTAGATGACCATATGATCCAGTTATTATATTTTGCAGATGAGAAAATTGATACCACAGAAAGGAAAAGCTTTTCCAAGATCCCAGAGGCATGGAAAAACCATCGTTTCTTCCAGGTCCCCTGATGGCCAGTTGAGCATTCTTTCCCTTCTCTTGTGATTCTAGAATGGCCAAAAATATTTCACTTTTAGCATTTGGACTTCATATATATTCATGGATCATAAAACTCTAGTGTTGCCTGAAACCTGAGAGATCAACTAGATTATTGTTTCTTAGCAAGGCTGTATAGACTAGGTACATTTGAATGATCAATGGAGAATTTCATTCTGTGGGACTGTAATTGAGATAAAACACTGCAGGTGTTTCTTTTTTTTCTTTCTTTCTTACAATGTTCCCTGGGTGATCCTCCTATAAAGAAAGACTTGGAAACCCCTGATCTCTTATAATTCCATACTTTTACAGATAAATTAACAGGGGCCTAGGAAGGAGATGTAATCTTGTCTTTGTATATAATTTCTTGCTTAAGGTCTCAGGTCACATCACCCTGGACATTTTAGCAATTATTTACAACTCTAGCACTATTCACTGAAGATATTAGAGCTTTTCAGTACAGAAGATTTGTGTTAGGAAAGTGATAAAAACAACACTATCATAGAGTAAATCCTAGAGTAGATTGTCACATCAGTCCCAAGTACCATTTGGACATATGTTTTGTATTTATGTTGTTGCTACCTACACAACTTATCCTGTTGTATATATTCAAAGTGGTAGAAAATTCTAATTAAAAGAAGGCAAGAGCATACGTTGCAATCAGTGGACTTAGATAAACAGCAATTGAAGAGGTCATTATGACAAACTTGGATCTACTTTGGAAATGTAATCAGATTCTGGAGTGCCAGACTACAAATTATTTATGTCTTGGGAGATTGTTCTCAGTTATATACTAGGATTAGGAACATAGGCTCTACTTTCATACTCATAGGCATTTCTGGAACTACATTAACCCATTTTAGAGGCTTATGTAACTATATATAGATTTATATTTGTACATTTTCTCATGATATTGTGCATTGTATATGCTAAGAACATCCTTAAAGCATGTTATAGTTAGATAACTTATATAAGTCTGAAATAATAGATTAATTCACTTATTACTATATTTGTAGCAGATACTGGGAAAGGTAGATAGCGTATGAGGTGGGTCTTGCAGAATGAGTTGTAGAGGAGAAACAGAGAGGATGGAAAGAGAAACAATGAATGTTCTATGGATGCATTAAAATGCAAAATATATCAGAGACTTACCTTTACTTACTGTCTTTGAAGGGATATTTAAGGTGTAATGGCTTTCATTGTTATTATTGTTAGGTGCTGAGGAGTTGAGTCAGACTCATAGCTACCCTCATAGGGTTTTCAGTGGCTGGCTCGTTGTATCAGAATTGTTTTCAGGAGTGGACTGCCACATCCTTCTTCCATTTTTACAGTGCTGGGGATTGAACCCAGGTCCTCAGAGAATGCACGGAAGGTGCTCTACCAGCTGAGCTAAACCATAGATTGGTAGTAAACAGTGAAGTGTACTTGAGCATTACCAGTAAGACAACTTAAGATATTAATAGAAACCTAGAGTTCTGATGATGACAAAGTAGTGTAGAAGGCTGAACAGTAGTGCTAAGGAAAAGTGAGTAAAAAAAATTGGGAAAATCTAAGTCAGGGGACAAGCCTCTTGTCTGCTACTAATTAACTGTATGATCCTAGGTTTTTACTTTCTACCTTTTGGATCTCAATTACCTTATTTATTAAAATAATAAGAAAATCCCTCATTTTCTAGCTTTCTGCATTTCTATAAATATCAATTAGATGTATAATTAGGTATTGATATGGAATATGATTAATTATTAGCAATAATAATAGCATTGAAAATCTATAGCCTGTAGCCATAGCCCTGTGATGTCTGATCCTGACAGATCTCAGAAGCTAAGCAGGGTAGGCCTGGTTAGTTACTTGGATGGGAGACTGCATGGGAACACCAGGTGCTGTAGGCTTGGCAGAAGGACCCAGCAACCCACTCCCAAAACTCAATCCACCATTGAAAACCCTATGAAGAGCAGAGAAGCACTGACCGTAGTGTTTTGCCTGTTGTATGTAGGGTTGCTATGAGTCAGATACCAATTCAAGGGCACCTAACAACAACAATATCATACATATGTCAAATGAAGAAGTTTTACAATCCCTTTCCCAAGCATCAATCCTGTAGGGTAGGAGATAGACTTGTGATTCACTAATATAAAATCACATTCTGTTTCCTATGTCCTTTCTAGTTGGCTTGTTGTTGTTGTTAGGTGCCATCAAGTGGAGTCCGACTCATAACGACCCTCATAGGGTTTTAAATGGCTGACTGTTTCGAGATTGCCTTGGGTGTGGGTTGCCAGGCCCTTCTCCCATTTTGTGGTGCTGGGAATCAAACTCGGGACCTCACAGACTGCAGAGCAGCGCTCTACCAACTGAGCTAAATCCCAGCCCCTTTAGTTGGCTTAGAGATGTTTAATCATTAATATGACTATGAAATGTCAGTAGGATTAATCATCTGTCTGGAAACAAATCAGTTCTCTTGCATCAATCATTTCAATAGCTGATATTATCTACCTAAAGGAGCTGGGCATCATGACTCACCTTGCATCCTTTGGTTTCCAATGTGTTCATATTACCGTTAAATCTATGAAGCTTGGTAGGATAGGTAAGATTTTTTACTTAGGACCTCTGAAGGGGGTAAAAAAAACCTATGTAAGTCATTCACAGTGAAAGGGCTGTGATGAAACCATCATCATACAGTATCTTATTTGCCCACTCTCTTGGGAATATATTTCCTTAGTAGTTTGGCTTTGACTTTGTTATGTTGTTATTTTTAGAGACAGGGGATAACTTTCCTTAATAAATAAAGAAAATGCTCAAATAACCAACAACAGGAGAAGGACATGGCAATCCACTCCCAAAGCAATCCCAAAACAACCAGCAACTGAAAACCCTATGATGGTCACTACGAGTCAGACCTGACTTGATGGCACCTAATAACAACAAATAACCAGCTAACAAATGGAAAGAGTCAACAAAGATTTAAAAACATGTTCAATCTCATGAATAAATAAAGTGTAAATTAATGATATATCATTTCAGCCTATCAAATTGGCAAATATTTTAATGAAACAATTAAATGGGTAAATTCATAACATCCTACAATGTTAGAATCCTTAAACTATAGTAGAGTGATTGAAATATATTCTAAAGAATAGATGGCAATGAAGAAATAGTCCCTATAAAATACATGACAAAGGTCAAATGCACAATCAGGGTTTTGGGAGGATATGCAGTGAAAGATTAGTAGCAGTAATTTCCAAATGGTTGTATAATTTTTAGTTTTTTAATTTTTCTTCCCAAATTTTCTCCAGTGATTAGTACTATTATCAGTAAATGTTTAAAATAAATGCATGTGTGTGTGCATTCATCCACACAAACATACTTAAGAATCATCTTCCGAAGTTGCTTGTTTGTACCTATATTAAAAGTGTGCCTGCAGCGGTAGACCTGTGGCATCCGATCCCGTCAGATCTCAGAAGCTAAGCAGGGTCAGGCCTGGTTAGTACCTGGATGGGAGACTGCCTGGGAACACCAGAAGCTGTAGGCTTGGGAGAAGGACCTGGCAACCCCCTCCCAAAAATCAGTCTGCCATTGAAAACCCTATGAACAGCAGAGAAGCACTGACAATAGTGTTTCCCCTGTTGTATGGGGGCTGGGATTTAGCTCAGTTGGTAGAGCACTGCGCTGCAGTCTCTGAGGTCCCGAGTTCGATTCCCAGCACCACAAAAATGGGAGCAGGGCCTGGCAATCCACTCCCAAGGCAATCCCGAAACAGTCAGCCATTGAAAACCCTAGAAGGGTCGCTATGAGTCGGATACCGACTCGACGGCACCTAACAACAACAACAACAACTGTTGTATGGAGGGTCGCTATGAGTCGGATACCGACTTGACGGCACCTAACTACTACTATATTAAAAGTGTAATCTAACCAAAATGACAGGGGAATTCTTTGCTGAGCTGCACCTATGCATGGTAGACCTAGTCTCCTTGTTTGGTCTTCTGTATTATGGATATTATTCTGTATTCTGCATTATGCGTATTAGATATTACTGATATAAATAGTGTAGATATTTGCAGATTAGATTTTTTGTTATCTAGTTGCAAATTTAATGGTGATATATGCAAATTGCTGTATCATTTGGGACATACACTTAAATAACACAAAGGCTATTATTTTGGTATTTAAATATATCTTGCTGCTGCTGCTGCTGCTGCTGCTGCTGCTGCTGCTGCTTCTGCTTCTTTTTCTTCCTTTTGTATAACAGCAAACAGGAAAGTAGGGTCAAACCGACAATTGTTCTGTAGACCTGAAAATAGAATTTTATCCAAGAGAGCACCATTTTATTAATTTCTAGTGACTAATATCTCTGACAAGCATGTATTACATGACTACTTGCTGAGTCATGACTACTACCAAGTAAATATCTCAGGTTTATGAATTTTAAAGAATTTTTTATTTTTGAACTGAACCAACCTATCTCATAATATCTTTGACAGAACACATTTAAAATGCTTAAAGCACACAACACTAAACAGTTTTCTTTTATGTAATAAGGTAAAGCATATGAATATAAAGTAAGTCAACTGGGAATAGGGTTCATAGCTGGGAGACTTCTGCTTTGAGCTTTGGATATAACTCTTTTTATGTTTTTTGACTTGAATGGACCATTTACTGCAAATCCCTGTGTCGTCATCAACCTGCCTTGTTTATTTTTCAAATCTATTTAGAGGCTTGTGCCTACAGCTGTAGCCCTGTGGCATCAGATATAGTCAGATCTCGGAAGCTAGGCAGGGTCAGGCCTGGTTAGTACTTAGGTGGGAGACCGCCTGGGAACACCAAGTGCTATAGGCTTGGGAAAAGGACCTGGAAACGCACTCCCAAAAATCAATCCACCATTGAAAACCCTATGAACAGCAGAGAAGCACTGACACTGATGTTTCCCCTGTTGTATGTAGGTCGCTATGAGTCAGATACTGACTCGACAGCACCTAACAACAACAGCAACACTTAGAGACTTGAAAAATGGTAATTCATGGAGGTTAACTAACACCTTGTGTTACTAGCTTAACTACACACTCGATATTTGGTAATTAGTTCAGTTAACAGGAACCAAAGGGGAACAAGTTGCTGATTTAATTTTGGGTTAAAGTAATTGTCTTTGCACTATGCCATAGTGTTAGTTACTCCTGACACTGTAAATACGTATATCTATATGAGAGATTAGCTAAGAGAGGGTGGTAGTTCAAAATGGATCTGTCTCAGCTGTAGGAAAACAATCCTTTGGTGTATCCTATCTGTGCTTGTGAGCCAAGAGCAAGATTTTATATAAAGAACAGCATGTTTGTTTTTACAAAATTGAAAATGTAGGTGAAATTCTTAAACATTTCAAATAAATCTTGCTTCCTGAAAGCTTTCCTGCTCCTTCAGCATTCTCATCTATAATATTCAATTTAACATCTATCCTCTCTGACATAGCACAACCTCCGTGAGGGCAAAGTATACCTATTTTGCTTACCACGGAGTCCTTCATGTTTATTATAGTGCTCGGAACACACCCAATATCCAATTATTCTAGCAATCAAACATAAACACACACATAGATATGTATTATATAAAAACTGTTAACTGACAAGCTCATTAAGTCTCACCATCTTCCCTGCAGTTCCTAGCATATTTTCCAATAATTACTGATCCACAATAAATTATGACTATAAATCTTTGTATTATTAAGGATAGGGAGTAGGAGTGAAGTAACCTTTTGTTTTACAGTAAATTCAAGTTTCAATCCTTATGTAACATTCAAATGCATATAATATTGTGCCTAAGGAGGATATTGTTCTCAACAGTGGGTAAAAATGTGCATCTAAATTTATTTTCAATGTATTGAAAGCTACATAGATGTAACAAGACAAGTATGAAGGAAATGATTAAAGATTTGGAGTGATCTTGTATAAGCTAGAGCTGAGGCTCATTTGAACTCCCTAATTTTCCTGGTCTAGATCTTCAGGCTTATAGTTCTCCCTGAAGTTCCTGATTATTTTTGCTGATAGATATCCCTGTATTGTTAATCAAGTAAGTCTTCACTATTAAATGTAAAACTCATCATGAAATTGAAGGTGCACTGAATTTATTCTAGAAGAGATCTGAAGCTACTTCCTACTAGTGACTAACTTCAGGAAATAATTTGCCTAGGCTCTAGCAGTGTGCTAGGTCCACAGCTGAGTTGTAATGGTTTGCTGTTTGTATTTAATGTTAAAAGGAAGAGAAAGAATCCTCCTCTGGGAGGAAAAGAACTTCAAAATAAATGCTAAAATGGAGTGTGTGTGTGTGTGTGTGTGTGTGTGTGTGTGTGTGTGTGTGTGTCCATAAATACATATGTTGTTGTTGTTGTTGTTTGGTGCCCTCGAGTTGGTATCCGACTCATAGCGACCCTCATAGGGTTTTCAATGGCAGACTGTTTCGGGATTGCCTTGGGAGTGGATTGCCAGGTCCTTCTCCCATTTTTGCAGCGCTGGGAATTGAACTCGGGACCTCAGAGACTGCAGCACAGCGCTCTACCAACTGAGCTAAATCCCAGCCTAAATACATGTGCATGGTATTTATTTGTACCTTCTAAATTAGAGCAGCAATAAATTATATTTCATCTCTGTTTCAACTGTTTTTGTAATATAACAAAATTATAAAAATTCTTAGTCCATAACCATGAAAAACAACATTCAAATCCATAATACCTAAATGACATACTTTTGAATAACTTCCAGGATTTGTTGTTGGGTGCCATCCAGTCGAGTCCAACCCATGGCAACCCTCATAGGGTTTTCAATGTTTCAGGATTGTTTTGGGAGGTACTTCACATCCTTCTCCCATTTTCGCAGTGTGAGGGGTTGAACTTGGGTCCTCAGAAAGTGAGGAGTGGCACTCGACCAACTGAGCTAAACCCTAGCCCCTAACTTCCAGGATATATGCTATAACTTTGTTTCAAATGTTAAATAGTTGACATTTCATTTTATAATCTCTTTCAGATCTGACAGTCTGGGTGGTAAACGATAGGCCAGTATATTCAAACTTACTTTGGTTTTATATGTCTCAGATTCACACACATACACACACACATGCACACACACACACACCCATAAGGGGGGAGAGAAATAAAGATCATTCAATGTATTTTGCTTCACTAAAAATCCTCATAAAGGGAAAATTATGCTTTGGTGGTAGGAACATTTTCCCTCTTGGTTTAGTGTTTCCATAATATTTTTGATCTCTTATTTGGCAAAGAGAACTCAACACATCATTCCTGGTGAGATTATTGTTTAATATATATAAAACAACCATACTCAAACCTTTTCTTTTTTACCAGCCACAAAACAACCCCTTGGCATCAAGATAGTTCTTTCCCCAGTTTAGGGAGAAATGAGTAGTATAGTTAAAGAGCTTTGCTAGCACCATGCTGCTAAATGTTTACTTGTGTGGCAGTTAAATGGGTCTCAGGTGAATTAACTTTTACCTCCTCCGGAACCAGGACAATTGTAGGAATTTTCGCTGCAGGCTTTGCAACATGCATCAAAATTCCTCAGTGCAGCCGAACTGTCACTCCGGAATGGGTTTGAAGAGCAGTCAAGGAAAGTTAAATTGCTTTTAACCTAGACTTGTTCAGCCAACTTTTGAGAACATACCCATATTTTGTTTGGAATCACAACTCATCCTCAGCACTCAGTCCTGAGGAAAAACTATTTCCTGGTCTGCTTTTGCTGAGGGCATGCTGAATTTGTGACAGTCCCAATTCTGAACAGTGTTTTCATCCCATGTGGCCGACTGAAAAACAAACAACATAAAGAAAACCCTCAAGTTCGAAATAGTAAGTTATTTTCCAGTACCGAAAGGTTATATGCATGGCCTCGTGCGTGCTAGATAAGTGCTCCCCTTTTTATTTTTTATTTTGAGATAGGATCATGCTAAATTGTACAGGCTGCCTCTGGGCTTGAACTTGTGATTCTCCTGACTCTGCCTCAGTAGTACCTGGGATTAGAGGCATGCACCACCTTGCCCAACAAAAATAGTAACTTTTAACAACCACCACCAAATAATTCTGGCCAAGTTTTATTTTTGATGCTTGGATTCACTTAATTCATCAGTCACCCATTCATTTCATTCACCAATGCCCCTGTTAAGTACTTATTATAGTCCAGATTCTAAGTGAGATATTGCAAATATGATAAAGAATACTGAATAAATGTTGCCTTTAGTGAACTTGGAATCTAGTGAAGCAAGTAATATATCATTAAAGAACACCAGCTTAGAAGAACAGTGAACAAATAGCCAAACCTAGACCTTCAGGGTCTTCCACAGATAAATAAACTCAGGCCTGCAAAGGTTTAAGTTGCCTTTGGGAAGTGAAATATCAGGGATGTGAAAATTTAAAGTGTAGACAGGTTCCTCCTACTTTGGGTGTTCCAGGACCTAATGGTTCTATGAGAAGGATTTACAGATAGGGGAAAATGGTATTCCTTGTGGAGAGGATTACAAATGCATAGGGGTGAAAAGATGAGATTTGTTTTGACATAGGGCAAGGTGATACTATGCATGATGTGAGTCCTCCTTCCCTTAGTGAATAAAGACCATAAAGCATTACCTTGGTCTTTTAAATATATTACTGGGATATGTTGCAGAGTGATTGTCACCTACATATGTCAAGTCACCCAGCTGTGTAAAGCTATTGAGGGCAAGATCTCAGGTTAGGCTAGATGGTTTTATTTTGACCTTATGGTCATGGGCAGTATCACTAACACTGCCCAACAGCCTCTTGAAATCATCCCTCTAGCCAGAGGATCCCGTGAAGAGAAGTAGACATCATTCTCCTCAGCTACATACAATTAGATCACTTAATCACATGGATGGTTGTGAGTGTAGTGTAGTTTCATACTCACATAAGGACATCACATTTAATCTAGGCTGTGACATGATACAGGCCAATATTACATCTCTCTATAGGTCAGTTTATTTACATTTAGCTTTCTTCCTTGACAAAAAGTAGTAGTAATTTTTAGGTACTGCATTATTGAGTCTGACTCATAGCAACCTTATGGACAAAAGGCAGTAGTCATTTAATTATTTGGGAAAATTGTCATGTAAATGCATTCTCTGTTGCCACTAGGATTTCATCTTACTGATAAACGTTACAAATGCACATTATATCTGCTTGCTTTTCTCTATATACTCATGACAGGGTGCAGTAAATTCAAATAAGTTTCTTTCATATCTTTATTATTTCTTGGCCATGCCCTATATGCCTGCAGCCTTACCACTGTGGCATCTGATCTCATCAGATCTTGGAAGTTAAGCAGAGTCAGCCTGGTTAATCCTTGGATGTGTGACCACCTGGGAGCACCAGGTGCTGGAAGGTAGGGAAAAGGACGTGGCAACCCACTCTCTCAATATCCGCCATTGAAAAGCCTGTGAATATCAAAGAAGCACTGACAATAATGGTTGGCCTGGCACAGTGTTGAGAAGTGTTTCTCTTATCGTACGTAGGGTCACTGTGAGTCAGACCGGACTCAACAGCACCTAACAACAACAAATGCCCTGTAGAATTATAGAACCTTTGAGAAAGAAGATGTTTTAGTGTGTACAGTGTTTTTTGAAGTTCAGTCTGGGAACACCCATCTCAGACGCCCTCTAATTATGATCCCAATTCTAGGGTCATAGTCCATTATGAATGAATCAGTCTGTAGAGATGGAAACCTGGACTTGCCTTTTTTAACAAGCTTCCTGGTGATTTTCTATATGTCAAATTTGATAATCATTAGTTTCGATTTAAAGTCTAATTCCTTTTTTCAAACAGATTATTTGCAGATCAAAAAGAAGTAACTTATCCAGGAATACAAGGCAAATTACTGTGGACCTCTGTCTTCCCCAGGCCTCTGAGTCCTCCAGAGTTCTTTGTAGCACTGCAGTATTTTCCCCCATCCCTTATGTATCGTGAAAATTTTCAGGAGTCAGAATTTTAGTGATCACCTACCGTACAAAAACTCTTTTTGAGCTATAAATGACATATTTTAATGTGCTTGTGTATTATATAATTGTGACAATAGGATCTTATTCCAAAGAACTGTATCATTGAGAATGTAATCTCAACATGGCCCTACAGACAGTATTAAGCAAAGATAACTAAGTTTATAATGTGGTCTTAATCTAGGCTTTATATTTGTCCCAACAATTTGTACAGGTAGAGTGGAATTGGAGAAAATGATGCTGAGAAATCAAACACTAGCCTACCCTGGTGACTAAGCCTCTTGCCCAGGTTGTGAGCTCTCTTCCTTAGAGCCACTGTGCCCACTATATCTGTTCTTCTCAGTAACTATTGGGTTAGGGAAAATGGAGGTAATGTTCTGGACTCTGCCCATAGGAATGGTTCCAGAAGTCAGTGTTTAATTGCTTTGAAAATCAAAATGATTTTTTGTTTCAAGTATCACGGCTTAAGAAACAGTTATCAGCTGAAATGATGTGTCATTTTGGAACCTTAAATAAAGGCTTCCAGCAGGCTCTACAAAGGCTGTAGGAGAGGCAAGGCCTCATTGTTGAAAACTCTTAAAAAGATTTTATCTTTGAACAACTGTGAACTTTACTGAAAAATTAGAGCTTTTATTCATGCCAACACAAGGTGTACTTTTCTAGAAAAAATATTACCTCATGGGTAGATTGTTTAATTTTTAAGAATTTGTCTCTACAGAATAATGATTTCCTGCCAGGCACTTCAATTTTATGTAAGACCTTGTTTCTCTTAAAATGACAAAGGTTTTCAATCTGAGAACTATGTTTCGGCCCTTATTGGTACTGCCAGTTCTTGTAGGCCTGTCCGTGTGTTCTACATCTCTTCTAATCTAATAAAGTGCTCTTCCAGAGTCAAAAGATTTCACAGGGAGTCTTGCTCCATAGCTCTGCAAATTAAACACTTGTATTTTGAATTCTTACACTTCACCCCTGGCAAAGTTTTTGCTTCATATCAGGGTGAGAGAAGAAGAAAACACTTCACCTTACTTAAAATATTCTCCACATATGCTAATCATCTAAACTAATAGTTGAGAAGGCGCTTCAATAGCCATTGAAAGTCATGATTAATGGAACCGGCTGTTTTGTAGGGGGACTTCTAAGCAAAACCTCTTTAGATAAGGACACACACCAGCACATTTATCCTGATCTGTATCTTTCAGGACTCCCCTTGTTTTTATGGAGTGTTTCGCATTTTTGCATTTCACATGAATAATCTAAAATGTAAGATAATCACCAAGTGTGTATGACTTGATCATTTCTTTATGCCACTTTCTTTTCTGAAATAAGGTGGCTGTTTGCTTATAGGCTCAAGTACAGATTTTGAGTAGGATTGAATGCCCTTTCTATTCCTACTTCAACATTATGTGGTTAGAATAAAGGAAATTTTTAATCTATCTTATCTGGGTTTTGTTCATTTGTTTGTTTTGGCATGTAGTTGTAAAATGGAAATGGCTAATATTCTGTTGTATCAGAAGAGAACTGTGCCCCTACATTCTCAAATGAGGAGGCAGTTGATTTCAAGGTACAATACATATAGCTGTAGTAAAAGTCTTTGTTATAATTGTTGTTGTTAGGGTTCATCAACTCAGGTCTGACCCATAGCTACTCTCAAAGGGACTTAAATCTATTTTGGGGAGTGGATTGCTAGATTCCTCTCCAATTTTTGCAGTGCTGGGGATCAAACCCAGGTCCTCGTAGAGTACAGAGCAAGCACTCTACCAACTGAGCTAAACCACAGTTCACTTTGCTCTAATGTTGTTGTTGTTAGTAGGTGCTACTGAGTCAGGTCCAACTCATAGCGACCCTATGTGCAACATAAAAAAAAAACTGCCCAATTCTGTGCTGGGCACACAGTCTTGTTTATGGTTAAGCCCATTGTTGCAGGCACTGTCTCAATCCATCTAGTGAGGGTTTTCCTTTTTTTTTTTTTCATTAGCCTGCCACTCTCCCAAACATGATGTCCTTCTCCAAGGATTGGTATTTCCTGACTACATGTCCAAACTATGTCAGATTCAGATTAGCCATCATTGCTTCCAGGGAACACTGTGGTTGTACTTTCACTAGGACAGAACTTTTGGTTATTTTGGCAGTCAATGGTATATTCAGTATTCAACTCTAGCACCATAATTCAAAAGCATCAACTCTCCTGTCCCTCTCATTCACTGTCCAGCTTTCACAACCCTATGATGCAGCTGAAAATACCATGGCATGAGTCAGGTGCTCCTTCATCTTCAATGTGACATCTTTATTTTTCAACACTTAAAAGAGGTCTCTTACAACAGCTTTTCCTAATGCAGTGCATCTTTTGATTTCTTAACTGCTGCTTCCATGGGTGTTGATCATAAAACTAAGTAAAGCAAAATCTTGGAAAACCTCTATCTTTTATCCATTTATCATGAAGTTATGTACTGACTCAGTTGTAAGGATTTTTGTTTTGTTGATGTCGAGTTGCAATGCATACTGAAGGCTGTGTTCTTGGATCTTCCATCAGTAAATGTTTCAAATCCTCTTCACTTTGAGCAAGCAAAGTTGCTTCATCTACATAATGCAGGTTTTTAATGAGTCTTCCTCCAATCCCAATACCATATTCTTCTTCATAAAGTCCAATTTCTCAGATTATTTGCTTTGTATAAAGAGTGAAGAGGTATGGTGAAAGGATATAGCCCTGACACATACCTTTCTCAACTTTAAACCAAGCAATGTTTCCTTCTTCTGTTTGAACCACTGCCTCCTAATCCATGTACAGATTCCTCATGAATACAATTAAGTACTCGACTATTCCCATTCTTTGAACTATCCAGAATGTGTTATGATCCACACAGTCAAATGCCTTTGAATAGTCGATAAAACATAGACACCTTTCTGGTATTCTCTGCTTTTGGCAAATATCCATCTAACATGAGCTATGATGTCTCCGGTTCCATGTCCTGTTCTGAATCCAGCTTGATTTTCTAGCAGTTCCCTGTTTATATACTGCTGCAGTCACTTTTGGATGAGCTTCAGTAAAATTGTGCTTGCATGTGATATTAATGATATCATTCCATAGTTTCCACATTCAGTTGGAACCCCATTCTTAAGAATAGGCACAAATAAGGATCTCTTCCAGTTGGCCAGGTGCTATTTTCCAAATCTCTTGGTATAAACATGTTAGCACCTCTGGTGCTGTGTTTGTTTGTTGCTGAAACATCTCTATTGATATTCCATCAATTCTTGGAGCATTGTGTTTTGCCAATTCCTTCAAGGCAGCTTTCACTTCTTCCTTTAGTACTATTGTTTTATGATCACATGCAACCTTTTGAAATGGTTGGGCATCCACCAATTCTTTTTTGTATAATTACTCTGTGTATTCCTTCCATCTTCTTTTGATGTTTCCTGCATCATTTAATATTTTCCCTGTATTATCTTTCACTGTTGCCAATAAAGTCTTGAATATTTTCTTCAATCTTTAAGCTTGAGAAATTCAGAGCATGTTCTTCCCTTTTGGTTTTCTTTCTTCAGCTCTTTGCACATGTCATTAAAATATTTGATTTTTCTTCTTGAGCTGCTCTTCGAAATCTTCTGTTTAGTTTTTCACCATGTGTTCCTTTTACTTTAGCTGCTTGACATTCAAGGACAAGTTTCAGAGTGTCTTATACACATAATTTGGTTTTCTTTTTTCTTGTCTTTTTAATAACCCCTACATCTGTCACTTTGCCGTACTGTGGGGGCTTGCATGTTCTTTGTTATAATAGGCACCACTAAATGTAATATAACAGCATGCAGCTGTAGCCCTGTGGCATCCGATCCCGCCAGATCTCGGAAGCTAAGCAGGGTCGGGCCTGGTTAGTACCTGGATGGGAGACCGCCTGGGAACACCAGAAGCTGTAGGCTTGGGAGAAGGACCTGACAACCCCCTCCCAAAAAAATCAATCTGCCATTGAAAACCCTATGAACAGCAGAGAAGCACTGACAATAGTGTTTCCCCTGTTGTACAGAGGGTCGCTATGAGTCGGATACCGACTTGACGGCACCTAACAGCAACAACAAATGTAATGCATTAGAAGGTATAGTGCATCTTTGTTCTAAATATCCCTACATACACAAAGTGCAAAAAAATATAGGTAATTATCATTTGCTATCTTATTTTGAATATCTTTTTATTTTTAAGAGAAGTTCAGAAATATAGGTAAAATCAAACTATGCACTATTACTATGGTTATCGTCTGTTTAATAAAATCATTTGAAGAATATTTATCTTTAACATTTTCAGATGAAAATCAGTGAATTGTGCACAGGGGAATACAAATGGATGCATTCATCCTGACTTGAAAACATCATTCTGACTTCATTAAACACTCTTTTAAATCTCGATATTCTCAGCCAGGTATTAAAAATCCAGTTTTGTGATAAAAAATAAGGTCTCTATATAGATTTTTTCCCATGTATCTGACAGCTTGTCATTCTGTGGGGACTTGCATGTTGCTGTAATGCTGAAAGCTACACCACCACTATTTCAGATACCAATAGTGCCACCCATGGTGGATAGGTTTCAGCTGAACTTCCAAACTAAGGCAGACTAGGGAAAAGGACCCAAGAGCCCACTCCTTAAACAATTAGCTATTAAAAATCCTATGGATAGCAGAGAAGCACTGTCAAATATAATGCCAGAAAAGGAGGCCCCCAGGTTGGAAGGCATTCAGGAGATGACTGGGGAAGAGTTACCTCCTCAAAGTAGAATTGGCCTTAATGATAGGAAGGGAGTAAATGCTCTGGGATGTCCATTTGCTTATGTGACATGACTCAAAATGAGAAAAGCAGAGTGGCTTCAACAATGGTTCAAACACAGAGATCATATGCATCGCTCACTGTTGGGTAGTGTTTCACTATGTTGTATATGTGGTCTTTATGAGTCGGATCTGACTTGACGGCACTTAGCAAATACAACAGGAGCAGTCAGAGAGATTCTAAATATGAGGACTCAACACACATGCTTGCAGGCTTAGAGGATGGAGGGGGCAATATGACAGGGAATATTGTTATTGTTGTTGTTAGAGCCATCCAAGTCATTTCTGATTCACAATAACCCTATGTACAACAGAATGAACACTCTCTAATTCTGTACCAGGCATATGATTGTTTTTATGTTTTAGCCCATTGTTGCAGACACTATGTCAATCCATCTAGTTGAGGATCTTCCTGTTTTTTGTTGACCTGCCACTCTCCAAAACATGATGTCCTTCTCCAGGGTTTGGTCCCTCCTGAAAACATGTCCAACATAGATCACAATCAGTCTAGCCATCCTTGCGTACAAGGAGTACTCTGGTTGCCTTTTTCTGGGGCAGATCTGTTGGTTCTTTTGGCAGTCCAAAGTATGTGCCCAGCACCATAATTCAAAAGCATCAGTTCTTCTTCTGTCCCCTTATTCAGTGTCCATCTTTCACAAACATATGATGCAGCTGAAAATACCATGGCATGAGTTAGACACACCTTTGACTTTAATGTGACATCTTTTCAAAACTTTAAAAAAGTCTTTTGCAACACCCTTTCCAAATGCATTGTGTCTTTTGATTTCTTCACTGCTGATTCCATGGGTGTTGACTGTAGAACCAAGCAAAACAAAATCTTGGATAACCTCAATCTTTTCTCCATATATCATGAAGTTGTATACTGACCCAGTTGTAAGGATTTTTGTTTTGCTGATGTTGAAATGCAATCCATACTGAAGGCTGTGTTCTTTTATCTTCATCAGTAAATGTTTCAAATCCTCTTCACTTTCAGCAAGCAGAGTTGGGTCATCTGCATAATGCAGATGCTGTTGTTGCTGAATCTGATGCTGTTTTCATCTTCATAAAGTCCAACTTCTTGCATTATTTGCTCAGCATAGTTTAAAGAGGTAGGTGAAACAATACAGCCCTGACACAAACCTGTCTGGACTTTAAAACACGCAGTGTTTCCTAGTTCTGTTCCAATGACTGCCTCCTGGTCCATGTACAGATTCCTCATGAGTACAGTTAAGTGCTTTGGTATTTCCATCCTTTGCAGTGTTACCCATCATTTAATATAGGTGATATGTCAAAGTTGATTTTGACTCCAGGCTGACAGCCAACAAGGATGCAAGGACTTCAGTCCTACAGACATAAGGAACTAATTCCTGTTACCAGCCTAAAGAAGCTTAGAAAACATTTCTGCGTAAGACCTTCAGATAAGAATCCAGGCCTCTGGCACTTTGGCTTCACCTTGGTGAGACCTGAAGACCTGGAGCAGACAAACCAGGACAGTCCACCAGGACTTGTGACTTCTAAACAGTGAGGTAATAAATTTATGCTATTTGAATATGTTAAGTGTAGTGATTTGTTACAGCAATAGTAGAAAACTAATACAATTGATCCTATTATTGTCTCAGCTTAATAACTAAAACAGAATACTTGGAGGGGCCCAGTGACTTGGTCAAGGTCATTCTTTGGTCTGTTGTTGTTATTGTTAGGTGCTGTCGAGTCAAGTGGGACTCATAATGCCCCTATGTACAGCAGAACGAAACACTTCCCGATTTTGTGCCAGGTTGTTGTTGTTGTTATTAGGTGCCGTCAAGTCGTGTCCAACTCATAGCGACCCTCATAGGGTTTTCAATAGCTGACTGTTTTGGGATTGCCTTGGGAGTGGATTGCCAGGCCCTTCTCCCATTTTTGCGATGCTGGGAATTGAACTCGGGTCCTCAGAGACTGCAACGCAGCACTCTACCAACTGAGCTAAATCCCAGCCCATAGTAAACTGTAGAGAATAGTAAATTTGCCAGGTACATGATCTTATTTATATTTAAGCCCATTGTTGCAGACACTGTGTCAATCCATCTGGTCAAGGGTTTTCCTTTTTTTCATTGACTTGCCACTGTCCCAAACATGATGTCCTTCTCCAGGGGTTAGTCTCTACTGTCTACATGTCCAAAATACATAAGATGCAATCTGGCCATTCTTGCCTCCAAGAAGCACTCTGGTTGCACTTCTTCTAGGACACATCTGTTGGTTCTTTAGCAGTCCATGGAATACTCAATATTTGTCTCCAGCACCATAATTGAAAAGCATCAATTATTCTCCTGTCTCCCTTGTTCAATGTCCAGCTTTCACAACCATACAATGCAACTGAAAATGCCATGGCATGAGTCAGACGCACCTTCGTCTTCAATGTGACATCTTTGCTTTTCAATACTCTAAAGAGATCTTTTGCCACAGGTTTCCCCAGAGCAATGCGTCTTTTGATTTCTTGACTGCTGCTTCCAAAGGTGTTGATTATAGAGCCAAGCAAAGCAAAGTCTTGGAAAACCTCAATCTTTTCTCCATTATTTGTGAAGTTGCATACTGACCCAGTCATAAGGATTTTTGTTTTGTTGATGTTTAGTCACAGCCCATACTTTGATCTAGTCAGGATTTAATTCCATAGTTTCTTGGTCAAACCAACTTTTGGGGAAGATTTTCACACATATCTTTTTCTGGATTATTATTTATTTTGTTGCCTTAAGGATGGGTATCACATTCTTTTAATGACTTAAAATTTTCACATTTGTATCCGTAGTTTTTAAGGATTTATCACACAGCATTCTGTTTATATGCCTAATACTTTTTACTTGTGCTTTTTCTGTTTTCTACTTTTATTGGTTATTTTGGAGGAACAATATTATTTTAGTCAAGTGTAGTGTTTTCTTTCTGTATTGTATTTATTATTAATTTCCTCTTTTGGGGTGTTTTTTAAAACTTTTTTTCTACTTTGACTTGAAA
>VMDO01029715.1:0-22263 GCA_007922755.1 Pedetes capensis | reverse complement strand
TCTCTCTCTCTCTCTCTCTCTCTCTCTCTCTCTCTCTCTCTCTCTCTCTCTCTCTCTCTCTCTCTCTCTCTCTCTTTCCAGAATCCCTATTCCCCTAAATTAAGAGCCCAGACGCCACAGCTGCCTATAGGTGGTGGTGAGGCTGTACAATTCATTCCAAAGACCACCAGAGGTATGAGTTAATGGCCTGTGGCAGATTCCATAAGGCACTCTTCCCTTTTAAAACTGCAGTGATTCCATGGTTTTTAGATTAGTAGCTTCACCCTAAAGTACACAGGTGCCGTGGTCTCCACGGGCCCTCTGTGAGTTCATATGCTAAAATCTCAGTCCCCAATTCCATTGTGGCAGTGCTGTTTGCAGGTGGGACTTTAGGGAGGTGGCTCAGATCAGATGAAGTCACAAGGGTGGGGCCACCATGATAGTATTCATGGCCTTATGAGAAGAGGAAGCGAGACCCCAACTGGCGCAATATTTCTGTTTCCCCATGGGCTGCCTCCGCCATGTTCTTCTGCAGCAAGACTTCCCCCCATGCCTGCACCATAACTTTGGCCATCGAGCCTTCAGACCCATGAGCTAAATAAACCTTTATTCTCTATAAACCACTTAGACCCAGGCATTCAGGTATAGCAGCAGAAAATAGGCTCAGGCACCTGGCAATGGAGAGTCTTTTAAGTCAATTTCCCCAACTGCTATTCACAGACTCAAGGGTGGAGAATTGGGAGCACATAACTGAAGATTTGATCCTCAGCACCGCAAAAATGGGAGAAGGATGTGGCAATCCACTCCTGAAGCAACCATGAAAAACAGCCATTGAAAACCCTGTGAGGGTTGCTGTGAGTCAACCCGACTGGATGGCACCTAACAACAACAGCAACAATAATGGCAAGATAAACAGTGAAGAAGCAGAAACTCCAAGCTACTTTTTAAAAGATTATTATATATTTTTATTCCATCAGAGTTCTTATTCTCTGTCGTGAAATATGCCAAAACACCTCCCTCAGCGTTTAGACTTGAGTCCGTGTCTACTTCTTTATGAATTTGATTTTATCTCTAGTATTTTTCCCCCATGTCTGAGCTCTCTATGTGGATTAACAGGGTATCTTTCTGAGATTAATACTGGTCTCCTGGGACACCATTAGTTCTCACAAGAGTGTGTCCTTATAAAGCCAGGCAGCTCCCCTTTCTGGTCTAAAAAGACACAGCAGCCTAACTCAGTGGGGTCTCTGGGTACCTGCACCCCACTTATATTCCCTTAGATCCCTACAGTTCTAACTCTTGTGGTCCCCGCTAAATGCATCTGTGGGACCAATCTGCCTGGTTTCTCCTTCTTTCCTTTCTACTCATGATCTGTCCATTGCCTGTGGTAGGGATAAAGGGTTCTTTACTGCGTCAATTAATATGGATCCCGGTTACACCCAAGAGGAATCCTTCTATGGCCACCCCCCGCATGGTGCCCCTCCACAATCCACACACATGGTTCACCCATTTTAGAGACCAGTGGTCTTCCCCAGGAATCATCTTCCATCTCTTTTCAGAAGTCCAGCCATGGCTGTGGGGCACAGGGATCCTGCTTGCAAAATGGATTCGACCACTTTTGGCCCAGGTACCTCTTTTCCACACTTACCATGATCATCAAGATCCCCTCAGGGGTCATGATGGATCTCCTCCCACTTCAGAGTCCTAAATTGCACCTGCTTTATGTCCTCAGCCATAGCCAGTCCCCTTCACGGGATCTGAGGATAAGGACGTCTGTCGGGGGCAGGCATTGTGGGATCTACCGCATCCTCACTGTATCCGGGATCCCCCAATACTGCAGGAGGCTGGCGGCCAGCTATTCCCCTGATCCATCACGTCCACCCCAGGGAGCCCAGAAAATATGGCCCCTGTGCCCTGCCCTCAAAGTGGCACCTTCTGATCTCCTGCCCCAGGGAAGCCGGTACTCACCTCTTCCAAGTGGCGCCCTTGGGGGAACGCTGGGTCTCATCTGCTACCACCATGCCCTCCGCAGCAGGCCAACCATGGCTGGACCCCACTGCTGAATTTGCACCCGGCACCATCTGACCTCCCACCCCAACTGTGTGGGAGGCCGGTACTCACCTCTTCCAAGTGGCGCCCTTCGGGGGAACGCTGGGTCTCATCCGCTACCACCGTGCCCTCTGCAGCAGGCCAACCGTGGCCAGACCCCACTGCTGAGATTGTACCCGGCACCTCAGCCCCAGATGTTGAATGGGCACCTGGTTCTCCTGCACTGGGTGCTGAGTTTGCACAAAGTTCCTCAGTGCCACCGAGGTGGATCTGCAAATACACACGGACAGACACACAGACACAGTGAGGCCCCCTTACGTCTTCCCAGCTAGTGCACTGCCCACAGGGCCCCGGACCCATCCATTCATCTGTGTGGCCGGGGACTCTCCTCACAAACAGGGGCTACTGGACTTGTGCAACTGGACCCTGCAAACCTAGAAATAACCTGGAAGTGTTCTGGACAGCTGTGCACACAGCTAGAGACCATGGGGTCTGGGGAGGAAGCTCCCACCTCCACCCTGGCATTCAGAGAACCTCCAGGGTATTCTCAGCCAAGAAGCAAGTCACAGAGCAAACCCTGGGAGAGACGGAGGGCACACAGGGTCCTCGAGGGAGCTGTGGCCACGTGGGGTGAGAGGGACCGGAACAACATCCTCCCTCAATAGTGCTCAGGGTTTTCTTTCTCCAGAGGGCCTGGGGTTAAGATCCCTTGCGCCTGACCCAATCCTTTGCCATCTCCCCAGCAGAAAATAATGACTGTGGTGTAAGTGTGAATAAAATCCTCTCTGCTCATGGCGAAGGATGAGAGAGACTTTCAGGGGTCCCTGAAATGCAGCACCCACCTCTGTGCAAATTTTAAAAAGCAGAGGGAATGTTAAACTAGGTGTTCTTTTCAGCTCAGTGAGCGAGGCATTTGCTGAGACCTGTCTCCCGCCAGCCAGATGCGGTCTGGCGATCCCAAGTTTCTGGGAAGCTAATGGCAAAATGTTGTTTGCAGGGCAGATACGTTCTGTATTTAACACTCAGAAGAAACAACGCTATTCAGTACACAGACGGGCTAACAGAACATTTTTAAAACTCCTTATATTGGGGTCGCCTGTACCTGTAGCCCTGTGGCATCCAATCCTGTCAGATCTCAGAAGCTTAGCAGCATGGGGCCTGGTTAGTACCTGGATGGGAGACCACCTGGGAACACCAGGTGCTGTAGGCTTGGGAGACGGACCTGGCAACCCCCTCCCAAAAATCAATCTGCCATTGAAAACTCTATGCACAGCACAGAAGCACTGACAACAGTGTTTCCCATGTTGTACAGAGGGTCGCTACGAGTCCGATACCGACTCGATGGCAACAACAACAACAACAACAAAACATATTGGGGTCAATGAAAAACATTTTAAGTCCTCTTCAGGCAAGTTTCAGCAATTGCTACTTCAAATGATGGCTTAAAGGACAGAATGCCTCAGCCAACATTAGATACTTAGTCATGACTGGCTTTTAATTCCATGCTGTTGTTAGTTGCTATCAAGTCAGATCTGACTCACAGCAACCTGCTAAAGGGTTTTCAATGGCTCATTGTTTTTTGGGAGTGGGTTGCCAGGTCCTTCTTCCAAGCCTACAGCACCCAGTATTACCAAGCGCTCTCTCATCCAAGGACTAACCAAGCCTGACCCTGCTTATTTTCCGAAATCTGATGGGATTAGACACCAGGGTGTTATAGCTGTAGACAAAAAATAATCTCTAGATGATTTATAATTTCTAATACAATAGGAGTACTATGTAAATCGTTCTGAAAGACAGCAAATCCAGTGCTCAAGTCCTTTCTATAAAATGATGTAATATTTGCATACTATTCTAAGCACATACCCCACATACACTACACCTTCTCTAGATGACTTATCATTTCTAATACAATAGGAGTACTGTGTAAATCGTTCTGAAAGACAGCAAATCCAGTGCTCAAGTCCTTTCTATAAAATGATGTAATATTTGCATATTATTCTGAGCACATACCACACATACACTACACCTTCTCTAGATGACTTATCATTTCTAATACAATAGGAGTACTATGTAAATCGTTCTGAAAGACAGCAAATCCAGTGCTCAAGTCCTTTCTATAAAATGATGTAGTATTTGCATACTATTCTAAGCACATACCCCACATACACTACACCTTCTCTAGATGACTTATCATTTCTAATACAATAGGAGTACTATGTAAATCGTTCTGAAAGACAGCAAATCCAGTGCTCAAGTCCTTTCTATAAAATGATGTAATATTTGCGTACTATTCTAAGCACATACCACATATACACTACACCTTCTCTAGATGACTTATCATTTCTAATGAGATGGAAGGGCTTGTCGATAGTTGTTATAGATGCCCAAATTCTCCGGGGCTCAAGTCAATTATAGCCTGCAGCCATAGCCCCGTGGCATCCGATCCCGTCAGATCTCAGAAGCCAAGCAGGATCGGCCTGGTTAGTACCTGGATGGGAGACCACCTAGGAACACCAGGTGCTGCAGACTTGGGAGACGACCCAGCAACCCCCTCCCCAAAATCAATCCGCCATTGAAAACCCTATGCACAGCAGAGAAGCACTGACAATAGTGTTTCACCTGTTGTACGTGGGGTTGCTAAGAGTCGGATACCGACTTGATGGCACCTAACAACCACAACAAGTCAATTGTATAAAATGGTGTAGTATTTGCACAATCTTTTTTTACGTGAAGTGTCAGTTAAAAAAATATGTTGTTAGGTGCTGTTGAGTCATGTCTAACTCATAGTGACCCTCATAGGGTTTTCAATGGTTGATTATTTTGGGATTGTTTCGGGATTGGATTGCCACCTGCTTCTCCCATTTTTGTGGTGCTGGGAATTGAACTCTGGTCCTCAGAGAGTGCAGAGCAGAGCTCTACCAACTGAGCGAAATCTCAGCCCCCCATAAAATATATAGTCAGTGCTGAAATTTAAAGAAATGTATTATAGTAAAGCCTGCATGGTACCACTGTAGCATCCAATCCCATCAGATCTCGGAAGCTAAACAGGGTCAGGCCTGGTTAGTACCTGGATGGGAGACCACCTGGGAACACCAGGTGCTGTAGGCTTGGGAGAAGGACCTGGCAACCCACTCCCAAAAATCAATCCACCACTGAAAACCCTATGAACAGCAGAGAAGCACTGACAATAGTGTTTCCCCTGTTGTACGTAGGGTCAATAGGGACTCAATGGCACCTAACATTGACACAATGTAAATGCTGAGTGACAGCTTGTCATGTTATATTATGTAGGAAGCGTTGTCATTGTTAGGTGTTATGGGGTCAGAAATAATAGCAACAAAAAAACCTGTGCATGTTCCGTACGGAAGTAATTCTTGCTTTGAAAAAATTTTTACCGGTGTTGGATATGCAATGGGTGGATACAGAGGGTTGACTGCATTGATAAACCAAAGGGGTGGATTTGAAGAATTCGCTTGGGGCGCAGATTATAGAGAGTCATCTTTATCCCCAACTGTGGATTTTAGGCTGAGTCACTCACTTACTTGGGGACCTGGCGGGAGGCGTCTTTCCGAGGCTCCCGCGCGCTCGTAGAGAGGCAGGACGCTGTCCTGGAAAATCTTCCACCACAGGGTGACAAAGGACGCCTGCTGCAGGCTGTCGGGGCCCGAACCTGGATCCTGCCCTGAGCCAGGCTGCGGGTGACCCGTGCAGTGCCAAGGTTTCGTGGACCCAGAGAAGTGGACGACTTTCGCACTGGAGCCAAACCTGAGAAGGAAGCAAAGGATCCTGGTGTCCCTAGGGTGGGGAAAGTCACACAGACAGAATCCCACCACCAGGACCATGGGGCTCCTTGAAACAGCCATGGGGCTCCTTGAAACAGCCACAGGGCTCTTCCAAACAGCTATGGGGCTCCTTGAAACAGCCACAGGGCTCTTCCAAACAGCTATGGGGCTCCTTGAAACAGCCTGGGCGGGGAACGAATTCTGTGAAAAGCAGGTTCCCTTACTGACAATGACAAAGTGATCTTGACAGTGATTGGTCCTTATTTTGTGGGGGGGAAAAAAATCAGAGTTTGCAGTTGTAGCTTGACCACTTCTCTGAAGGGCTTGGGACCAGAAGGGCTGGCGCATGCATAAGCAAATCCCCTGGAGGTGGAACAAATATATGCATGGAATTCACTTTGTTTCTTTTATTTATTATTTTTTATTCATTTATTAATTTAATTTAATTTATTTAATTCATTCATTTATTTATTTTGTGCTACTGGGGGTTGAACCCAGGGCCTCGCGCCTGCATGCTCTGCAAGTGCTGGACCACTGAGCTGCACCCTCAGCCCATTTTTTTACTTTTTGAGACAGGGTCTCGCTAAATTACACAGACTGCGTCTGGTCTCAAACTTTCGATCCTCCCGCCTCCTCCTCCTGAGCTGCTGGGATGACAGGCGTGCACCACCGCGCCCAGCTAGATTTTCTATTTTCATTCTTAGCAAAGTCTCTTATAGTAGCAGATCGTTTTAGTATCAGGCGCCTGGACACTTAAATGTTTGAAGAACCAAAGAATTTTGTTCCTATGGATTTTATCTATGCATATTTACCATCGCAGAAACTGTAGTTGTGAGATTAGGAAACATGACTCATTAAAACAAAATGAATTCATTATATATGAGCATAAATTTCATACTTTTTGACACACAGAAAAATCTTATATTAAGAAATATTGCCGGGTGCGATGGTACTCGATTGTAATCCCAGCCACTCAGGAGGCAGAGGCTGAAGGATCGTGAGTTGGAGGTCAGAGGCAGCCCATGCAACTTTGCAAACCCTTGTCTCAAAAAAGAAGCATGGATGAGGCCCTGGGTTCAATACCCAGTACCGAAAACATATATAAAATACATTCATATATTACACATATTATATATAGTACACATTATATATTATATATGTATATATAGAATACATACATATATTATATATTGTATACATTACACATATTATATATTATATATGTATGTATAATACATACATATAGCGCACATATTATAATATCACACATATTATATATTATATATGTATATATAAAGAATACATGCATATATTATATATTGTATATATTACATATATTATTTATGTATATAGAAGACATATATATATTACACATATTACATATTATATGTGTGTATATATAATACATACATATATTATATACTATATATTACATATTATATTATATATATTATATATGTGTGTATATGTGTGTACTTGATTACCATAAGAAACTTGGTTTCTCAAATCCCTGTGTAACCCTTTACCACATGCCATCTAGTTTCAGTAAATTCTCACCACGCACTCATGAGAAAATGAAAGGGATGAGGAAAAATAAAATCCTACAATTATTTATTATTTTTTTAAAAATTCTTGAGTTGAAGACCACATAAAGGGTGGCAGGGAACCCATGCTGGGGTTCCTTGGATGTCTGTTTGGGAATCACTGCCTGAAGCTCTGACTACCTACTGTTTGCAGTTAAAGGCAAACAGGGCGATGCTTCTATTTCTCTTTTCACTATGGGAGCAGCTGGAATGTAACCCGAGAGGTGCAGGTGGCCAAAGGACAGCGTGGCCGGCGGGGGGCAGCAAGGGCGGGACTCACTGTCTGAAGGCGGGCGCGTAGGTGTAGGCGGTGCTGGCCCTCAGGTTGTAGATGAAGGGCAGGTGCCTGTGGATGTCCGCCGTGGACCAGTCACTGAAGAAACTATTCAGTAAGCCTTGATCGGCCCCTAGGTATGCAGCAAACACACAAGAAAAAGAATTACTAGTGTCTGGTGTAGCCTGCAGCCGTAGCCCTGTGGCATCTGATCCCGTCAGATCTCTGAAACTAAGCAGGGTCGGGCCTGATTAGTCCTTGGATGGGAGACCGCCTGGGAACACCAGGTGCTGTGGGCTTGGGAAAAGGACCCAGCAACCCACTCCCAAAAAACAATCCACCATTGAAAACCCTATGAACAGCAGAGGAGCACTGACAATAGTGTTTCACCTGTTGTACACAGGGTTGTTATGAGTCGGATACCGACTCGATGGCACCTAACAACAGTGTATGGTGCATCACACAAAACAGAAGCAAGATGTGTTTGAAGGAGCGGACGTCCACACAGGTACGCGGGCCAATTCTTCATTGAAGACATCTGTGAAGGTCGACTTGAAGGAGGCAAGGCTGACTTGGGCTCATGGTTTCGGAGGGTCCAAGCCATGGACAACTGGCGCCATTGCTTTTAGACCTCCTGGTGCGGCAAAGATGCTGACCACGTGCAGCCAGGGAGCAGAGAGACGGATGGGAAAGATCAGAGGAAGGATGCAGACTTAAAGGACGTGTGTCCAGTGCCCTCGTCCTCCACTGAGGTCCCACCTCCTAATGCTCCACTCAGGGACAAATCCATCAGTGGATTGAGCCATTGATTTAGGGCAAAAGACCCAAGGCATTGGGAAAAAATGTGGAGAAAGATCTCTTTAGAGTATTGAAAAGCAAAGATGTCACATTGAAAACGAAGGTGCGCCTGACTCATGCCATGGTATTTTCAGTGGCATCATATGGTTGTGATAGCTGGATATTGAACAAGGGAGACAGAAAAAGAATTGATGCTTTTGAATTGTAGTGCTTGAAAGTTACAAAGGCAGAACTGAGTATAAGCAATGAGGACCCATTTGCTGACAATATTATTTGGTCTTTTGGAGAAAGTTTTGGCCTCTAGTTTTATACAATCTGCATTATCAAGCTGTGCTTTCTACTTGTGAAGGACCTTCTCAATGGTCCTCTCAGCTGCTTATTTACTTATAAACTTCTATTTGCTGGTTGCTACAGTGCTGGGAATTGAATGCACGGCTCTTGTATATGCTAGACATGTTCTCTATCACCGAACTACATCTCCATCCCCGAGAGTTTTTTGGGACATGTTGGAGACAGATTGAACCCGGGGTTTTGTGCATGCTAAGCATGCACACTACTACTTAGACTCTCAGCCCCCCATATTTTATGTGGGGGGTGTTGGGGATTAAATCCAAGGTCTTGTGCATGTCAAGAAGATGCTCCACCACTGAGGTTCCCCACCAGCCCCCATAATCTGGAGAAGTGGGGATATTGAGGATTGAACCCAAGGTCTTCTTGTCTGGTCTAAGCTCACACTCTACCACTGAACTGTAGCTCAGGACCCAAGCATTTGTGCAGAGATACTGGGGATTGAATGCAGGGTCTTGGTGGTGCTAAGCACAAGCTCTTCCACCTCTAGCTCCTTCTTGGTTTCTTCCGTCACTATGAAAGCTCTTCCTCAGTCGCCCCCATTGTCCTCAGCTTCTCATCCTCAACCGTAGGGGACAGGTTAATGGGGCAGGCAGCTGAGCCCTAGAAAGAGCTCCATTTCCCCCCAAAAAATCTCCCAGGCTCCCCTCACTCACCGTCAAAGCTGCCGTGGTCGGCCGCGTGCTGCAGAAGCAGGCTGTGCGTCTCCAAAGATGGCTGGAAGACGAACACCCCACTGTTGAAGCAATCTGGCCAGCCCGGATCAGGGGCCGCAGAAAGTTCTTCCCTATCAAAGAGCTCATCGATATTGGACAATACCTGGGGGAGGAGAAGGCAGAGGACAGGTGGCAGCATTTATCTTACAACCACGGGCAACAAAAAACACAGCAAGAGCTTAGGGTGGGCCAAACGTTTGGTAGCTGCAAAGGTATACACAATTGTTGCGTGATTTTATTTTTAAGGCTTTTAGTCTTTAGAGACATTTGTGGGAAAGACTATTCTCCCGGTTATCTCAAGTGGCTGCAGTAATTCTGAGTCCAAAATTAAATTATTTTGTCAAGGATCTTAAGATCCTCCATAGAATTCTCTTAATTATACATTTTCCTTCTTCCACCAAGTGGGACCCATGAAACCATGCAAAGCCAGGAATGGAGGGGTTTGCAAGTCAATATGATATAGTCAGTGCCTTGGGAGTGTGGGTACTAATTGCGGTTTCCTCTAACACATATTAACTTTCTATATGACACTCTGTTTGGGGAAAAGATGCACTGCTCTGTTGTTGCTGTTGTTGTTGTTGTTGTTGTTGTTGTTGTTGGGTGCCATCGAGTCGATATCCGACTCATAGCAACCCTCAGTACGCTGAGGAGAGGCTATTTAGATTCTAATGTGCTGCTCCTTTCTAGCACTTCCTTAAGTTTTTGTTATCACAAGATGTTACAGGTTACAATGCAGTAGAATGTAAGCCAAATTTAAAAAAAAAATTACTTGGAATTGGACAGGTTTTACTTTACCAAAGAGGACAGTATTCAGAATTTGAGCATCAAACTGGTAGGCAACAACCAATATGGGTTTTGAACACAAAAAGTAAAATCTGATGGAGATTATGGTGGACATCTGTTGGCTTTTCCTTGACCAAGAATTGTTTTCCAACACTCTAACTTCAAGTTATATTTTGATTTTTCAATGGCTGTTTTCTGACAATGCCTCTTCTGGGTTTCGACTGCATATCACAACCCCAAAAGGCAGCAAGGAGATGCCATGGTTCATGAAGCCGGGTAAACCATCCAATCAGAAGTACACAATTCAATACACTACCAAGACAAAATATTTTCACGCAATTATTCTATTTTGAGCAGATGAAATAATGTGGTTATCAACTGCCCCGTGGGAGAGGGGAGGTCTTGAAACCATTCTTTGTCCTCAAAAGGGTACAGCATGGTGCTCATGAGTGTGTGATAGCTCATTCTGGTGTGTGGGGTGTTGCCCTGCCACCGGACTCACTCCGGCTGTGAGCTGGAACCAGCCGCCCAAGACTTGCTGTCTGGTGAGAACGAGCCAAGTGATGGAAAACTGTGTCATCCAGAAAGAAAGCTTATGCCCACAGCTACTCCGCCAGTCCCTGGGGACAGCTTGGAGGTTTGTGCCCATGGCGGCTCCTTGCTTCTTTCTTCCCAGTGAAGACGCCGACTCCAAGCGCTCAGCTCAACACAACTCTTTATTGCTGCCTCTGTCCTAGTCGGTGGAATGGACCCTGACTGCTCCAGGCACTACCCTTATAGCCCCTTCAGGGGCTTGTTGTTGTTGTTGGGTGCCGTCGAGTCGGTGTCCGACTCATAGCGACCCTCATAGGGTTTTCAATGGCTGACTATTTCGGGATTGCCTTGGG
Organism: Pedetes capensis; assembly: GCA_007922755.1. NCBI lineage: Eukaryota > Metazoa > Chordata > Mammalia > Rodentia > Pedetidae > Pedetes > Pedetes capensis. The sequence continues at coordinate 11,067 of VMDO01029715.1, read as the reverse complement.
AGTGGATTGCCAGGTCCTTCTCCCATTTTTGCGATGCTGGGATTTGAACTCAGGACCTCAGAGACTGCAGCGCACCATTCTACCTACTGAGCTAAATCCCAGCCCAGTCTTCAGGGGCTAGTCAGGGACCAATCAGAGATTGCCACTCCATACGAGACTCGGCCAATCAGGGGAGATATGCAAATCTGGGTTTGTAAAAAGGACCAATCGGGTGGTGGCTCCCGAACGGTCCAATCAGGAGCCGTTTGGTGGTTTGGAAACAGCCAATCAGGCATCGAGGGGTCGGAGGAAAGGGATTGGACAGTAGCGCCATCTTGGGAAGCTGGATACCCAGGAGTTCCTGGATGTAGGGCAAAGGTTACTGCCCAGGGGAACAAGTGTCAGACCTCCAAGTGGGCCTAGAGAGGCCCTGGGGTGAACAGCCTCCCTAGGCAGTGCCCTATACTGGTGGACCAAGTATCCACGTTGGAGATGGAAGTGCACATTAGCTCATGGGAACCCACCAGCAAGATCCACCAGCCAGCTCAAGGGTGGAGCGGACATGGTGGTCCCCATCACCTCCCTATACTCACCACAGTGTCTGCGTCCAGAAACACGCACTTGCTGTAGCCAACGAGGGTCCAACAGTGTAGCTTGGTGAGAGTCACCCCCAGCTCGGGTCTCTTCAGAAAGGCCAAGTGGATATAGTCCTCGCTGTCCATCAAGTTCACTTCCACCACCTCGTCAAAGAGCCACGAGAGGATGACCCTGGCGAAGACAGGTGCCAAATACGCTAACAGCAAGTGACCTCTGACCACAGGAAAGACTCCCTCTGCGGGAGAACCCCCTTCTGCTGTTTACAAACACGGAACATCATCTAATTCCTGTAGCGTTTGCTGCAGTCTTCACGCTCAGGATTTACCTTTCACGGCTATCTTGGACCCATGCACAATTTTCACTCACGCACAAAATGCATAGGAACTGGAGAAGCACAACAAATGGAACAGAATTGTCCTAAGGTAGACTGACAGGGGTTGTTTCTTAGAAAGGTAGCTTCCCTTTGTAAAATGCATGGGCTGAGAAGGCAGAAAAAAACAGATGTCCACCACAGTCTCTATCAGTTTTTACTTTATGGATTTCAATCCTACGTTGTTAGTTGCCTACAAGTTTGAGACTCAAATCTTGAATGAGTCTACATTTTGTTAAGATAAAATTTGTCTCTGTTATGATTAAATATTTTCTGCTTAAATTGCACTTTGTCATGGCTTAGAACATCACATCATGACAGAGAAATTAAGGAAGGGCTACAAAATAGAAGGATTAAGACAAAAGGACACAAGGACCCAGCCAGAAGGGGCTCTCAATCGTCAAAGTGGAAACAACTTTATCAAAAAAGAAAAATAACACACCCAGCTTATGAAATACACATTGATGTTGTTGTTGTTGTTGTTGTTGTTGTTGTTAGGTGCCGTCAAGTCAGTATCCGACTCATAGCGACCCTCACAGGGTTTTCAATGGCTGACTGTTTCAGGATTGCCTTGGGAGTGGATTGCCAGGTCCTTCTCCCACTTTTACGGTGCTGGGAATCGAACTCGGGACCTCAGAGACTGCAGCGCAGCGCTCTACCAACTGAACTAAATCCCAGCCCATACATTTGTGAGTCTCCATTAATATGGCAATTGGATAAACAGTCAGGGAAGAAGGGGCAGGTCGACCTTACACCTCCACATAACAAAAACACAGAAGGAATTGAAGGAAATCGAAAATCAGCATTAGGCAAACTCAACAGTAACGACTATCGCAGACAAGGTTCATTGACAGATGCTAAAATCAATGTTGTTGTTATTGTTAGGTGTCGTCGAGTCGGTATCCAACTCATAGTGACCCTCATAGGGTTTTCAATGGCTGACTGTTTCGGGATTGCCTTGGGAGTGGGTTGCCAGGCCCTGCTCCCATTTTTGTGGTGCTGGGAATCGAACTCGGGACCTCAGAGACTTCAGCGCAGCGCTCTACCCACTGAGCTAAATCCCAGCCCATACAAAAAAAATCAGTGTGTAACAGTTTAAGTAAAAACAGTTTCTTTAAGTAATCCTGATAGGTCCCTCTCAAAATACTTATTGATCATAAAGGGAAAAATAATAACTTGATAATGGAGAGACCCAACAGACACCGTCTTATCTGGGTGATCAGGCTTAACATTAGTTTATTATTTTTCCTTTTCTTTTAAATCACATTTATCAGAACTTGCGCTTCTTCTTTGTGATCTGCCCCCTCTTTAGGTCTCACGAGCCTGCCTTTCTTCTTTCAAAGCATCTTACCTTAACGCTTGGAGCGCCACACTCATCTCTAGCTCCCTGGTGGTCATTACTTTTAAAATGTCAGCACACACGCTTATATTTGTATTTTCTATCGAAAGTCCTAAAGAAAGTCCTCACTTATATCTTCTCTGCGGGCTGGGATTTGGCTCAGTTGGTAGACCGCTGCGCTGCAGTCTCTGAGGTCCCGAGTTCGATTCCCAGCACCACAAAAATGGGAGATGGGCCTGGCAATCCAATCCCGAGGCAATCCCGAAACAGTCAGCCATTGAAAACCCCATGAGGGTCACTATGAGTCGGATATCGACTCGACCGCACCTAACAACAACAACAACAATCAAACCTAAAATACGTCCTCATTTAAATCCTCTCCCCAGACCAAGCCTGACTGTGGGCTGGTGTTTCCGGCTCTCCCTCTCCTCTGCCCCTTCAGTGGCCTCTCAGGTGGAATCCTGATTCCAGACTCTTCTGTGACTATGCACAGATGCCTTCAGAATTCTCTGCATTTCGCTTGTTATTTTTCTGGAATTATCCCCCGCTTCCTTTTCTTTCTTGTTGCAAGCATATCAACTAACTTTAACCTCGAAGGTCTCTGGGGGTTAAAATTGGCCAGCATTTGCAGTCTTTAAAATTTTCCTTTTGCTTTCTGATTGTGCTAATAAAATTCTGGATTTTAAGGACAAGATACTCGGGAATACGTTGTTGTTGTTTGGTGCCATTGAGTCGGGCTCGACTCATAGTGACTTTGTGTAGAGCAGAGCAAAATACTCCCCAACTCTGTACCAGGCACAGAATCTTTTTTCATGTTTAAGCCCACTGTTGCAACCACTGTGTCAATCCATCTGGTCCTAGAAAATTCTTTGCAAAGATATTTTGCTCCAGAACGCTGAAGCATTAACTGTGTCAAACAGCTTGACCCCGAGAGGCATTCAGGGACTTATATTTTTCTTCCTGCTTAGGGTTGCTCTGAAATTGTATCAGTTGGCAGCTACATTTGGGCTTTTTTTTTCTTCATTCATTCTATTCAATAGTCTCTAGTCTGTATTAGTCAGGAAGCTCAGCTGAATCCTGTCCACCATGGGGGGTCCTGCTGGGATCTGAGATACCAGTGGCACAGCTTTCAGCATCACAGCAACACACAAGCCCCACAGCAGGACAAGCTGACAGGCTAGGGAGAAGGACCCGGCAGCCCATTCCTGAAACAACCACTGAAAACCCTCTGAATAGCAGAGAAGCACTGTCAGATATAGGGCTGGAGAATGAGCCCCCCAGACTGGAAGGCATTCAAGAGATAACTGGGGAAGGGTTGCCTCCTCAAAGTAGAGTTGATTTTAATGGCAGGAATGGAGTAAAGCCACTGGGACCTCCTTTTGTTGATGTGGATCGACTCAAAATGAGAAGAAACACAGTGGCTGCAACAATGGGCTTAAACATAAAAAGATCATGTGCACGGCACAGTGCTGGGTAGTGTTTCGTTCTGCTGTACTTTGGGCTGCTGTGAGTCAGATTCGCCTTAATGGCACCTAACAACACTCAATGCGCAGAGCACTCAATCGAACTCAGGACACTCAGTCTAAAACCCTTCCTCAGAGTTAAATACAACATGATTTATTTCCTTCCCCACTTCTCCTCCTGTTGGCTTTTCCTTTCTGAAACTCCGATCTGATAGACACGGGACCTTTCAGATCTATCATTTTCCATCCCCCGGCTTTCTCTTTTACTCTAGTTTTATTTATACCATTTCCTTCCTCAGTCTTCCAAGTAACTATGTCTAAGAAAGATCTATTTCATCAACCATTTTCTCTGTGCTTTTTGCCCAGTTATGTAAGGAATTTATGATGTCTTTGTGGCAGCATAAATATAGGGTCTGGGGCGGGGGAGAGCTGGAGAAATCACATTCCGTCTGGCCACAAATAGCACTGTGATTTATGGCTTCAAATCCTGTCATTCAACTCGGTTTCTTTCCTTAAAATAAATTCCTAGAGGTAGAATCAAGTTGCCTGGGTACCATTTATTTGAAGCTATGAGCACATGCCCTGGAGTTGTTTCCCTGCAGAAAGACCACCCCAGAAACATCCTTGTGCAAGCTGAGAGAACGCTGGTCTCCTCGAGTCCCCAGCCCTGGGTGTTTACACTCATAAATCTCCATTTTTATTGCCCAACTATCACAGGACCCAATATTGCCAATGACTCTGCAATCAAAGAATGGACGGTATACATTCATGCATCACTTAGTAATGTGAATAAGGCCAGGTGCGGTGGCGCAAATCTGTAATCCCAGCAGCTCGGGAGGCGGAGGCAGGAGGATCACGAGATCGAGACCAGAGGCAGTCTGCGTGACTTAGCGAGACCTTGTCTCAAAAAGTAAAAAATTAAAAAATGGGCTGAGGGTGCAGCTCAGTGGTCCAGCCCTTGCAAAGCATGCAAGTGCGAGGCCCTGGGTTCAACCCCCAGTACAGCAAAAAATAAAATAATAATAATAATAATAATAATAATAATAATAATGGGAATAAGTTCTGAGAAAAGCAATTTCATTGCTGTGCAAATATAGAGTGCACTTAGATAAACCTAGGTTACTACGCACCTAGACTATGTGGTCTAGCCTATGTGTTCCTGCTTTTGAATTGTGGTGCTGGAGACGTCTACTGAATATACCATGGGCTGCCAAAAGAAACAGCAGATCTGCCCTAGAAGAAGTGCAACCAGAGTGCTCCTTGGAAGCAAGGATGGCTTGACTGCGTCTTACATATTTCGGACATGTAGTCAGGAGGGACCAATCCCTGAATAAGGACATCATGTTTGGGAAAGTGGCAGGTCAACGAAAAAAGGGAAAAATCTCCACCAGATGGATTGACACAGTGGTTGCAACAGTGGGCTTAAACATAAAAAAACGATTGTGTGCCTGGTACAGAGTCGGGGAGTATTTTGCTCTGTTCTACACAAAGTCGCTATGAGTCGAGCCCGATTCAATGGCACCAAACAACAACAACATACTCCCGAGTACCTTGTCCTTAAAATCCAGGCATGTATCTAAACAAAATGCACGGTGAAAATTCCAGGTGATGGGAATTGCTCAGCAGGGTCACACCTAATGGAGATCGTAAGACCTCCTCTAGGGGGGAGAAATCCTATAAACAGCCTCTGAGAACCTCACTGGGCGCCACATGTGTACGAAAACTCAACCTGGTTTTTTTAAGTTCCAACCCTTCCCACTATTTCTGCAATGCTGATTCTAAATATTTGAAGGACGCTTTTGAGTAGACATCAAGAATCACCCCAGCCCATGCTAATCCCTTTGGCCGACCGTAAGGAACCGGAGTCCACCCAGGATTCATATTTATTTAGCCTGGGCACTCTTTGCTTTATCAGGGAGGCACTGCAGGATAACAGAACTTCTATCATCCACACCTCCATTCAGGAGACCACGGGACAGTGGGCAGATCACAGAAGGCGCCTCCCCAAAGACCAAGAAACACTAATGTCATCGTTCCCAACTGTGGGCTACCCGGAGTCTTATGGATAAATTTCAAATTCCAGTGGACCCAGGACAATGTCCATTGTGACCAAATGTATCTAGATACATAGATAGATAGATAGATAGATAGATAGATAGATAGATAGATAGATCTATATAGATATAGATAGATAGATAGATGGATCTATATTATCTACATATCCATATATAGATATTTAGATATATATGTCTATATCTATCTCTCTATGTAGCTATCTATATATAGATATCTATCTATATCTACCTATCTATCTATCTATCATCTATCTCTCTATCTATCTATCTATATCTGTCTATATCTATATCAGGGCAGCCGTAGCCCTGTGGCATCCGATCCCATCAGATCTCGGAAGCTAAGCAGGGCCGGGCCTGGTTAGTACCTGGATGGGAGACAGCATGGGAATACCAGGTGCTGTAGGCTTGGGAGAGGGACCTGGCAACCCCTTCCCAAAAATCAATCTGCCATTGAAAACCCTATGAACAGCAGAGAAGCACTGACAATAGTGTTTCCCCTGTTGTACAGAGGGTCGCTAAGAGTCAGATACCGACTCGACGGCACCTAACAACAACAACAACATCTATCTAGATAGATAGATAGATAAATATCTATATATAGACATATATCTCTCTAGATATCTATCTATATCTATATCTATATCTATAGAAATCTATATATATATCTACATGTTGTTGTTGTTAGGTGCCATCGAGTCAGTATCTGAGTCATAGCGACCCTCATAGGGTTTTCAATGGCTGACTGTTTCAGGATTGCCTCGGGAGTGGATTGCCAGGTCCTTCTCCCATTTTTGCAGTGCTGGGCATTGAACTCGGGACCTCAGAGACTACAGCGCAGCGCTCTACCAACTGAGCTAAATCCCAGCCCTATATACATATATACATAGATATACAGATATATATATATATATATATATATATATATATATATATATCGATATGTAGAGATATCTATATATATATATCGATATGTAGAGATATCTATATATATATATATCGATATGTAGAGATATCTATATATATATCGATATGTAGAGATATCTATATATATATATCGATATGTAGAGATATCTATATATATATCTAGTTAGATAGATAGATATAGGTATCTATAGATACATACATAGAGTTAGAGAGAGAGATACAGATACAGATATAGATATAGCTACATTATATATATACATATGTATGTATATGTATGCATATGTATATATATGTATATATATATACACACATATATAGACAGATATAGATGTAGATATAGATATATATTTGGATGGGAGAAGGGCCTGGCCATCCACTCCCAAGGCAATCCCGAAACAGTCAGCCATTGAAAACCCTATGAGGGTCGCTATGAGTCAGATACCGACTCAACGGCACCTAACAACAACAACATATATTTGGAGCATGAAAGGCTTATTTAAGCAAAAGAAAGTGCAATGTAAGCACCCATTCATTTGCAATATTTTTGAGAGAACGACTTATAGTCACTTTGGCTCAAGTCTATCACATCACATAGAGTCCAAGTTGAAGGTCTGCCTCAAGGAAGCCAATGTGCATAAAGACATTTGCCAACCTAAGAGGTCGCAGACATTACCAAGGTCTTGCTTAAGTGGACATGATTACAGTTTTATTCAGAAAGTTGAATAGATATTGATGGTTCGAGTTTAATGCCCTTTGTTGTATTTATCACCCTGTCTTTGCTTAGTGTTTGTAAGTGTTCTTTATATATGGCGGACATAACTAACCACTCTATTCAAGATATCATAAATTCCTTTGCCAGTCTGCTTGACATTTTTACTTTTAAACATAAACAACAGGTCGGATGCCCTGCTTCTTTGGTTTAATTTAGAACTGCCATTCCTAGCTTTCAGACGAGTGAAACGCTCAGCTACATACATGTCGGGACATATTTTGGGCTGTCACAACTGCAGACCTGAGTAATCCTGCTGGCATGGGTGGAGACCAGAGACTCTGCTCACTACCCTACAGTGCACAGCACAGCTCACCACAAAGAGCCATCCATCTCTGAATATCAGTAATACCAAGGCTGAGAAATCCTGATCTATTATTTTCTTCTAACATTTCTTTCTGCAATGTTTCCTTCCTCTATATAATCTATGTGGGACTCACTTTGGTCTGTGTTTAATTTTCATATAAAAAGAGATTCCTACAAGATAAGATTTTGTCTACAGTCTCCATTTCTCTTATAGTTGTTGGTAAGCAAGTGTTTCTTGTTTCTTTTTAGGTCCACGTTGGTCATTGCTGGACCAATATCTGGCCAATTTCCCCACAAAGACAGAGCATTTCTTCCATAGTTCCAAAATGATTGGCAAAGGGTTCTATACAGTATTTGCTTTTAAAATTGCATGCAAATGACTACATTTTTAATTTTAATTTTATACATTTATGTTTTGCTATCCCCCACGCATCTGTCAGCTTGTCACGCTGTGGGGTTTTTGTGTCACTGTGATGCCAAAAACTGTGCCACCGGTGTCTCAGACACCAGCAGGGCCACCCATGGTGGACAGGTTTCAGCTGAGCTTCCAGACTAAGACAGACCAGGGAGAAGGATTCAATAGCCCACTCCTGAAACAATTCACCATTGAAAACCCTATGAACAGCAGAGAAGAGCTGGCAAATATATTTATCTTTGTTGTTCTTAGATGCTGTTGAGTCAGATCCGACTCATAGTGACCCTATGTACAACAGAAGGAAACACTCCCCAACGGTGTGCCATGCCCGGCACTGTGTCAGTGCCTCTCTGCTGTTCAAAGGGTTTTTGATGGCTGATTGTGTCAAGATTGATTTGAGGGCGGTCTGCCTTCTCTCATTTTTGCAGTGCTGGGGATCGAACTCAGGACTTCAGACAGACCAGAGCAGCGACCAACTGAGCTAAACCCCAGCCCCACTGTCAAAGACAGTGCCAGAAAATGAGCCACCCGGGCTGGAAGGCATTAGCAACATGCATGGGGCAGAGCTGCCTCATCAAAGTAGAGTCGACCTTAATGATGGATATAGAGTAAAACCCCTGGGACCTTCTTTTGCTGATGTGGCACAACTCAAAATGGGAAGAAACACAGTGGCTGCAACAATGGACTCAGACATGAAAAGATCATATGCATGGCACAGCGTTGGTTAGTGCTGTACACAGGGTCCCTATGAGTTGGACCCGACTCGAGGGCACCTAACAACATATTTTTCTATGGTTTGACTGTGGTTTGAATGTACTCGAAGTGACGAGGTGTTGAGATTCAGTATTTCCTGTGACATAGGAGGGGACGGAAGCTTCGTCCAACCATGGTGTTCTGAGGTGGGGCTCTGGGAAGTGAATGGAATTAAACCAGTTCGTCAAGGCGGAGTCCCCGTGATAGAACCATGGTGGCTTTATAAGGACAGGGAGCAAGATGGCTCTGAGCAGGTGGTGCCCCGATCGCTCCGTTAATGTCTAGAAAAAGCGCAGGTGGGAAGCTGGTACCAGGGCGCCCTCCTTTCTGTGAGCCAAATAATAAAGTCTATGCACCTGGAGCTGATGTCCCTTTCAACCCCCCCGCCAGCCTCTACTCCCGAGACAGTTGCCCCCCACTTATGCACAATGTCAAACTCCAGGGATCACCCCAACCCAAAAATAATCGGTGGAAAATTCCACAAGTAGACATCTCCTGAGCTTTACACTGGGGCTGGGATTTAGCTCAGTGGGTAGAGCGCCGCTCTGCCGTCTCTGAGGTCCTGAGTTCGATTCGCAGTACCACAAAAATGGGAGAAGGACCTGGCAATCCACTCCCAAGGCAATCCCGAAACAGTCAGCCATTGAAAACCCTATGAGGGTCGCTGTGAGTCAGATACGACTCGACGGCACCTAACAACAACAACAACAACAACAACAACAAGTTTTACATTGAGCGCAGCTCCAGATGGCAGGAGGGAGCCTCTCCCGGTCCCACCTCACCCCACGCAGGGGGACTTCATGGCGCAAATGTCACCGTGGCCTTCATTTGTGGACGTGGGTTCTGTGGCGTCCACGGGACACGAATCTTGTGAGGACACGTTTCTCAGAAAGAGCGCCCTGCAGTGATGGCTCAAGCTGTATAACCGTAATCGGAAGTCGGTCACGCTGTGTGCAAGGTCTCCCTGCTCTCCTGACCATTCCGAGCCACTCTGCAAATGCCACACGCCCTCCGTGATTGCTGGCTAACAAGGGCGGCAGCCGGGACCCACTGGGCCACGGGTGGCCTTCCACGCGCGAGGCACGCCTGGAGCCTCTGCGTCTTACCTGAGAGTCCCGGACACCTGAGGTGTGACCAGCACCACGAGCTTCCTCTGTGTCCCGTGGTTCCTCAGAGATTGTCCCAGGACCAGGGCCCCCTGGCAGTAGGTGTCGTTGGTGGCCAAGGTCACGAAGGCCTGGTCAGCCGCTGTGGTGCGGATGAGAACATCACAGTTACATTTGAAGGATTGATCGGGCCAGCCGAGCCCTTGCTCACCTGCCTGATCTCTCTTCCTGCCTGTGTTGTATTCCACACCCTAAAAGGTTCATCTGTGCTACCTCACACACACCCCTTTGCTCCAAAAGCAGAGAAAAAAGAAGGCAACAAAATGTGCTAAGTAACCCCAAACATGAGACTTAATTCAACCACAATGCTGCTGTCACTGATAATCCCATACCAAGGCAGCCAACACCTCCTATTTTATTCTGCATTGGAGTCTTGAAAATTTACCCAGTGTGCTGAGCTCTTAGGTTTTCACACACCTAAGAGAGAGCCAGGGTGGGATTTAGCTCAGTTGGTAGAGCGCCACTCTGCAGTCTCTGAGGTCCCGAGTTCGATTCCCGGCACTGCTAAAATGGGAGAAGGGCCTGGCAATCCACTCCCAAGGCAATCCCGGAACAGTCAGCCATTGAAAACCCTATGAGGGTCACTATGAGTCGGATACTGACTCCAAGGCACCTAACAACAACAACAAGAGAAAGCAAAAACTGGAAGTGCTAGTCTGATTATCTGACTTACAACAAAGATCCCCCCAGACCCCAAAGCCCTGTGCTCCAAGAAGAGGCTGCCAAATGTGTTAACTAAATCATGCAGTTATTGTTGGGGTGCTTAGGTGCCGTTGAATCAGGTCCAACTCATAGCAACCTGATGTACAGCAGAACAAAACACTCCCCAACAGTGTGCCATGCGTGGCACTATATCAGAGATTTTCTGCTATTCATAGGGTTTTCGATGGCTGATTGTCCCACGAGAGCGC